>CM042536.1:6186903-6264403 GCA_023630585.1 Cranoglanis bouderius
ACTTATGTAATTGGATGCCTTACCTCAAGTGAAAAAAGAAATAGAGACAGGGTTGAAACTTCTCTGCTTCAGTGAAGCTCTTACCCATCAAACGCCGAGCTACGGTGTGTGTCTGGATTGAATTCTGCCTCATTTTCTGTCACTCAAGATGAATCTGCCAAACAAATAAAGGAGAACTGAAGTAACTACATTAGATGTGAATGGAGTGTTAAATAAAATCCGAAGAAAGCTTCTTATTATTTTTTAGGTCAATCAACTATTTCAGTTTAATTGCTGTCTTTAATCAATTATCACACTACCACATGGTTATTTGACTTCTAATTAAGACACTCTGAGCCAAATCATTAATTCATATTTTACAAGGCAACGGGTCAAATAAATTAAAGTCGGAACATGGATCAAAATCCATCTTTTTCTCCAAATCACCAGCTCTGTGTAGGCCATGATCTAGAAATACTTTACATTTACACTGCGTTTAAATCTCCTGATAATTCCAGGCGTGAGATGGTTAATTCCCTACGCACGACCACTCAATCACACGGCTAATACACTAGCATACATTATGACATCAAATGAAAATGTCACCCATGCATTAATCATGGAGACAGGCCGCTCGCGTACACAGGCAAGCGTACACACTCTTGGCTCAAGGAGCGACACCTGGCTTAATTCTACAGTGCCAAGAGCCGTGCGAGTGTGTGTCTGGCCGTTGTTACAGTTGCCCACCGCTGCTGCTGAGCCGTGCCCATCTGCCAATTGGGGCACGTTCTCACAGCTTGTCCAGCATGAGCCCAAACGGACTGGAGCAGCAGTGGCCTGGCACCGCGCCCGGCCATGTCCAAACACCGTTCTGCCAGCTCACACGCTGGCCTTGCTCCGTGCCTGCAGAGGCATCCTACATCAGCAGCCCACACACACACACACACACACACCAAAAGAGCAGAAAGATAGGGACAGTGTTGTGTTGAATCTAGAAAGATGTTAATGTGATAACACTGATATGGAATCAGATTACCAGCTTCTAGTCCTGCAGACTCAAACTCCATCAGCCAGTAAAATTCAATTATAGCCTAGTAAGAACTACAATTACCACAACATACAAGTTTATCATCCATCAATCTATCGATTTTCTGTACTGCTCTATCCTACACAGGGTCGTAGGGAGCCTGGAGCCTATCCCAGGGAACTCGGGGCACAAGGCGGGGGACACCCTGGACGGGGTGCCAACCCATCGCAGGGCACAATCACACACCTATTCATACACTACAGATAATTTAGAAGTGCCAATCAGACTACAACGCATGTCTTTGGACTGGGAGAGAAAACCAGAGTACCTGGAGGAAAACCCCCAAAGCACAGGGAGAACATGCAAACTCCACGCACACAGGGCGGAGGCAAGAATCGAACCCCCAACCCCGGAGGTGCGAGGCAAACGAGCTAACCACTAAGCCACCGTGACCCTCAAGTTTATTATGAAATTTCTAAAAATTCAACCAGTTCCCAAAACGACAACTTTAAACAGACCTTAAAATTTACTCCTACACGTCCATAGGTGCTAAGACTGCTGTAGAAAAATGCGTGTTAAAAAGGATGTTCAATAAGAGCAACTTGAAAGCTTGCTGGAAAACTATAAACACACTGCAACGAAACAAATATAAACCACATAATCTACGAGATGAGCTACTGTAGGATTAACTACAAAGTCAGGTATCGTTACACAAGTCACCTAGCACTTTCTTCACCAGATATACAAAATATCAGTCTCATATCTAACTGAGATGAGTCGGCTAAAGTAGAATAGCTTACAAAATTATTTCTGCAACTTTACTATCGATATAGTGTTACATGTTCCTGCCATTTAAAGTAGCCTATTTGTTTTAATTTGCTTTAAATTTGTTTGCAGTGTTTTGCTCAAAGTTTGTTGCTGATTTACCATAAAAATGTGTCTCATAAAAATTCTAAGAACTAAACAAACAACCACTTATCAAGTAAGACCACAAATACAAGACCATAGTGGTGTTCAATGCTCAATTCTGATTGGTCAGAAGGTGTTTTCATGATAAGATATTTTTAGGATGCATTTCATGCCAAATTTGATCATTTCCTAGAAAAACGCATCCCAAAGTGTATTTATACACCACAACAATTTGCCAAGGATTTTTTTTTTTTTTTTTTAAATCAATTAAAGAACGACACATGATACTTTTTATCCGTTTGTAGTTACGTTTAAAGTCCCCGTAGAGTGCCTTGAAACGCAAAGCTTTATCGGGCGTGTTCAAGTAATTTCCACTGAAATAGAAAGTCGGGGCGGGATATGTCGAGTGGCTCCTCCCCCTTTTTAAAATAGCCAATAGTGTTTAACTTACCTCACAGCCCGGGCTAAGCCGTAGTTGACAGTTAGTACCATGGATTTTTTTTTTTTTTTTTTTAATATAATGTTGGGGGGCGGGACATTTCAGATTCTAGAGCGCATTTGATTGGACAGAAAATCCGATGAGAAGCTGAAGTGCAGAATGAGGTCATCGAAACCGTTGATCCGTATTGATGGTAGAGAGAGAGACTGTACATTTTGAATGCATCTCTGTTCTAAATGTGAATTTTGTCGTTGTTTTGGAGCACACTAGCTTATAGATAACCTAAAGGCTAACATATTCATAGTAAAAGCCACAAAACTTCAAATTTGATTTTATGGAGACTTTAAAGCTGTGGAACATCCAGGAAACAAGTTAGTTCCTGTTATCACTTATATTTAAGCAGATAAAAAATAATAATAAATAAATAAATAAAAAGAGTCATGTTGCACAGAAACCAGAAAGAGCAAACTCCTCTCATCTGAAGATTTTCCCATGTTGGAAAACATAGTTACAGCTTTACCACAGACTGTTATGAAGCCCTGACAATTGAGAATTAGTCCCTGTGAAGTACCTGTTACTACAGAAACCAAACATGGTAGAAAAAGCTCATTATTATAAACCAAGAAACCATAGGACCATTAGATAGATATAACCATTTTTTTCCTAATAAATGCTAGTTTCAATCAGCCAAAATTTTCAGTTAAGTTTAGCCGACAGCCCAAAGGTGAACCAGTGAGGCGAGTCAGTTCTGCTCCAACACGTTCACATCTTTCCTGGATATAAAATGTAGAACAGGGCAATACATTTGCTGCACACAATTTATAATTCATTAGTTTAAAAAGTTTTGAGGCAAAAAAAAAAGAAAGAGATAATAGAAAAGTGGCAGCATCACCATTTTAATAACTTTTTTTTTTTTTTGGTAATGGATGGCTGTGAGGGGGGGGAGGGGATTTAAGACTATTCAGGCTTTCTGATCATTTTGTAGTGTAGCTGAATAAAAATGTATCAAATATACCTGCATATTTTTTCTTGTATGAGATTTTCATTTTAGAAAACTAAGAGATATATGAACAAAAATGTACAAGACTGTAAAACAGCATTTTTTGTGTTTGTTTGTTTAAATGTATGATTTAGCATTGGCGTTTCCAAGACAAAATGGCGGACATTTAGATTTGACTGCTCCCACACCCGAGCTAAACCGGAAGTAGACCTGCCACAGTGTTTGAGATAGCGACCTTAATTTACGTGGTGATTTGTACCCAGTTTGAAAATGTGAGAAGCTATAAATGCTACTAAATAAATAAATAAGGGCCTACCTTTAGCTTGCATCAATCCTGTGCCGTGCCACATTCCTCAGTTTGTCTCCAAACCCCGAACTTAATAAAAATAAATTAGCGCCTGGAGCCGGTAGAAGCTGTTTATCTATCGACCCTCCGTTATGATCTCGTTAAAACCAATTAAAACCTCGAGCTAGCTCATTAACCCAGGAATAAATACCTCGTGAAGTTTAAATTGTAAACATGAACTAAAGTATTTTCGAGTTCAATTTGCACAACGGCACGCTTTTCAACAAGCAGCACAAGTCTTCTTAAGATGTCGGCTCCAAAAACCGAGACTCTAGATACCCAATTAGCGTTTTCCTGAACACAAACATCCAGACACTCGACCGAAGAGAAGGAAGAATTGGTAACGAGCCAATCACGGTCGTGTGTGCATTACTCCATAACCTTAATCAATGTTAATTTAGCTGCAAATTAAGTGTAGCTAATTGAATGCGCATTTAAAGAAAGTTAATCAATGATGTTAGGTGGAGGCATGACTGGGTCAGATAATACTGAAGAATCTGAAGCCAATTAACTAATTAAAGAATTAACTAAGTAGTTAACGATGTAGCAGGGCTGCTAAGAATTCACACAACACCGGATAATTGCAGTGCCTTTACTTTCTTTTCCATCATCCCAGAGTGCACAAGTATACGTTTTCTCCCATAGTGCAAATGTGAGGCAGTTTATTTCATAAACACTGCACAAAACAATTCAACAGGAAAAAAAAAAAAAAAAAGACATAAAACTGTACTTTTCCTTGTAGCTTAAGTGGCCTACCCCTTTGGTACCGTTAGTATTTATGTTTTACTTAGAAAGATTTTCTCTAACGGTTGATTACAGTCAAATTATGTACCTTAAGTAATTTTATATCACTTCAAAAGGTACATTATTTACACATTTCCATCTGAAATATACATATTAAATGGTACAAATGAGAAGACTACCACCCCAACAACACAGAAAAGGTACCCTGTTTTCTTAAAGTGACTAATCAACAAAACAAACGGTGTAAAAAAAAAAAAAAAATTATTAGATGTATGAAGAAACAATTCATCATTTCTATGCTTAAATTCCCAGCAACCCTAATACAGGTTAAGATTGTTATAACAAAGCAAAAGGTTTCAAGTGCAATTTTACAATTATACAAAAGTGCACATTAGGGCAACGATGAGATTTCTTCTTCACGAGGTCACCATCTCTTCCCTTTACCATCCTCTTTCACCTTCCAGAGCATGAGCTCCATGCACGCTGTCGCGTCCTCTTTGGTGTCATGTCCCTCCACTGCGAGACATGAGGGACAAATACGGAAATAGCATGCACCGAAAATGGAGAAATAAGCCTTTTGTTTAGTCCCTACTTACAAAGATTACACAATCATGTACAGGCTGTAATTTTGGCTCATTCTGCAGACTATACACCATCACACACCAGACCGTTGTACAGACTACACAATAACTGTGGAGCATATTGTTGGGAGTGTAATTTTGGTTTGGAGCCTAGTCCAAAATTCAATTTAAAATTTTCTACTGCAGATCTCCAAAGGAAGTGAAGACACGCATCCAATTCATAATAAAGAAAGGACTCTTCGTAAATTTGTATTGTTAGAAAGAAAACACATTTAGGTTACTTATGCATTGTCTAGATCATACCACATGTACAAATAACATATGATACCACTGTAAGAGTTATATTGAGCCACTGTCCATTTCACCTCCCAAAAAGCAAACCAATTGAATTTATTAAAAACGGATTGTGGGATGAAGCAAAACCAGCTGAACAAAAGTTTATTAGCCTATAAATGCAATAGCCTCATTATTGAGCCATAACTTAACATAACGTCATTTTGTTAAGTATCAAGCTAATCCCCAACGATTATGAACTCAATTACTGCTTTATTAATTCCAAATATAAAAGAAAGTCCATGGGTTTCATCATAGATCAATAATATTCAGCGGGGTAGTTTGTTGTCTGTGGATACAGGTTTGGGAGTTTTGAATGCATTAGACTGTAATTCTATCAATAAATTTAGTAAGCAATTAAAGCAAGATGCTGTGATGTGGCCTGACATGAAGCAGGTTTAACGTTACCACTCTGAAGCTGATCATCTTCCAACAACAGCACATCCCACAATGTTTTATTCCGTTTCTACCACAACAATTTACCAACGAAATCACAATTTTAAAAATTCTGAATGAACAGTGCATCATACTTTAACTGTTCATCTACTATAAACATTTAATGTTGCACAAAATTACTCCCTGTTGTCACTTGCAACATAGTTACCCAACCCTGGTTCTGGAGTATCAACTATTTTAATGTTTTTCAGAGAAAACACTGAAATGGGTAGGACAGGGGGTACTACAAGACCAGGGTTAGGTACCTGTGCCTTATCTTGAGGTTGTTTCCTCACCAGCCCATTTGTTTTCTCTCTGACAAAAAAAAAAAAAAAAAAAAGTAGCTTGTCACCAAGAAACCGTAAAGTGCAAACTCCCCCCATCCTGAGGCCTTTCCCATATGTTAAAGTGCTAGAGACTCCTTACATAACTGACAAATGTCTCCTTACAGAAAACTTCACAACAATTACCCAGTTTAATCTGTTTATTTATGTGGCATGTCCTGTGAATTATTTGTTACTATAAAAATACAGCATATTAGAACAAGAGCATTAACATGTGGTATAAATAAATATATTACAACACTAGCATATCCTCATGTATGTGCGCTATATATTAATTAAGTTGCATGTAAGTGAAGCTACTCATTCTCATAGGTCTTCTTTATGACAATACAGATAAGAATACAAAACTGTTTTAGGACTTTAGTGGAAAATTATCCCTCCCTGAAAAAAATACAGTGAGGGAAAAAAGTATTTGATCCCCTGCTGATTTTGTACATTTGCCCACTGACAAAGAAATGATCAGTCTATAATTTTAATGGTAGGTGTATTTTAACAGTGAGAGACAGAATGACAACAAAAATCCAGAAAAATGCATTTCAAAAAAAGTTATAAATTGATTTGCATTTTAATGAGGGAAATAATTATTTGATCCCCTATCAATCAGCAAGATTTCTGGCTCCCAGGTGTCTTTTACACAGGTAACGAGCTGAGATTAGGAGCACTCTCTTAAAGGGAGTGCTTGTTACCTGTATAAAAGACACCTGTCCACAGAAGCAATCACTCAATCAGATTCCAAACTCTCCACCATGGCCAAGACCAAAGAGCTGTCCAAGGATGTCAGGGACAAGATTGTAGACCTACACAAGGCTGGAATGGGCTACAAGACCATCGCCAAGCAGCTTGGTGAGAAGGTGACAACAGTTGGTGCGATTATTCACAAATGGAAGAAACACAAAATAACTGTCAGTCTCCCTCGGTCTGGGGCTCCATGCAAGATCTCACCTCGTGGAGTTTCAATGATCATGAGGACGGTGAGGAATCAGCCCAGAACTACACAGGAGGATCTTGTTAATGATGTCAAGGCAGCTGGGACCATAGTCACCAAGGAAACAATTGGTAACACACTATGCCGTGAAGGACTGAAATCCTGCAGCACCCGCAAGGAACCCCTACTCAAGAAAGCACATGTACAGGCCCGTCTGAAGTTTGCTGAATGATTCAGAGGAGAACTGGGTGAAAGTGTTGTGGTCAGATGAGACCAAAATCAAGCTCTTTGGCATCAACTCGACTCGTTTGGAGGAGGAGGAATGCTGCCTATGACCCCAAGAACACCATCCCCACCGTCAAACATGGAGGTGGGAACATTTTGCTTTGGGGGTGTTTTTCTGCTAAGGGGATAGGACAACTGCACCACATCAAAGGGACGATGGACGGGGCCATGTACCGTCAAATCTTGGGTGAGAACCTCCTTCCCTCAGCCAGGGCATTGAAAATGGGTCATGGATGGATATTCCAGCATGACAATGACCCAAAACACACAGCCAAGGCAACAAAGGAGTGGCTCAAGAAGAAGCACATTAAGGTCCTGTGTGGCCTAGCCAGACTCCAGACCTTAATCCCATAGAAAATCTGTGGAGGGAGCTGAAGGTTCGAGTTGCCAAACGTCAGCCTCAAGACCTTAATGACTTGGAGAGGATCTGCAAAGAGGAGTGGGACAAAATCCCTCCTGAGATGTGTGCAAATCTGGTGACAAGACAAGAAATGTCTGACCTCTGTGATTGCCAACAAGGATTTTGCCACCAAGTACTAAGTCGAAGGGGTCAAATACTTACTTCCCTTATTACAATGCAAATCAATTTATAACTTTTTTGAAATGCGTTTTTCTGGATTTTTTTGTTGTTATTCTGTCTCTCACTGTTAAAATACACCTACCATTAAAATTATAGACTGATCATTTCTTTGTCAGTGGGCAAACGTACAAAATCAGCAGGGGATCAAATACTTCCCCCCCCCAGTGTATGGTTTAATTATATATATATATATACACACACACACACACACAGGATAACATTTTTGAACAATACTGTACTGCTTGAGGTGCTAGTCAGTGTTGGACAGGGAATATTTTGAGTTACTGACCACTGAGCTGGTTTTGAATAACCATTTGGACGCTTCTTTGAAAGCTGAACTGGTTTGACAAAGTGTTGATTAATGTGCAAATCCCATGAACCGAATTAAAATGTTGTGACATGAGACACAGCAACCTTAATCCAATGGGGATGGAAAGAGGGATGCCTGCTTTAGAAGTGGGATAATGTCTAATTCTTTTGAAAACAGGAGAGATGGCATCTCCATGGAACACCCTCTTCAATGAACCCCATTCGCACACCAGCTATAAACTATGATTAGCTTAGCAATCAGGTAAGCGATTGCACTACTTTTTCCCCCATTTCTTGTTAAAAGAACTGAAAATAAAAGGATGAGAGTAACTAGCTGCAGATAAATGCACAGTAATGAGGAGATTACTCAGCAGCTCCCAGTGTGAGCCAGCCTCACTCACACGGATGATTAAAGATGGGTTTAACAGGGCAAATGATTCAATCAGCTAAACCTACCGCTCTCTTGGATTATCTTCCTCAGATACTCGGCCGTCAAGCTTCTGAGCTGTCTCTTGTGCGGCGGACCCAGGCGATGGGGGAACACCACGGACGTGTCGATCGCTGTGCTGTGGGTAAGCTAAACAAAAACAAAATGAGGAGTTACACAGTTCTTACAATTGAGTATTTTCTCCCTTCTCTTACTTTTTTACCCTAGAGGGCAGTAGCTGAAATAAGTTAACATGTGATTGTGAACCTGGAGCTGAAAGTCTTGGATTTGCTAGAGATGATGTCTAAACAAACAGAATAAAGAACACAAAGGAGCCATCGAAACAAATGTATTGGAAATGTATCAATCAAGGTTTGGTTACAAAAACATCTCAAAACAAAAAAACATCACAGAACATCATTAAATCCACCAAAATCAAGATATTAGTCAGAGAAGCAAGTGTGAATACTTATGCAAGGCACTGTACACACAGTAATGGGTTTGATTTCACCATTATCAGATGCACAGATATTTAACCCAAGCTCCAAGTTGCTTATGTTCCTTATGTTTATAAGTGTTTTGGAAGCCAGTTCTTTTCTTGTCTGCTCAAATTGATGAGAAAGAAACCACAACAGCATAATAAAAACAAAACAAAAAACAAAACAAAAAAAAAACAAAAAACCTCACTTTCAGAGCACAGAGATCATTTTCCAAACCATGCCCAACCAGAATGGTTCTCTCGCTGATGAAGCTCAAAAGCACAGCTTGCACATCTCGCAAAGATGAACTGCTGTTCTTCACATCCTCCTCACTGACTCCTGAGAACCTGGGCAAGATGAGGGAGACCACTTCATCCCTCTTGCTCATTATGGTACTTGCAGTCATTTCAGTGATCATTATCTCAAGTATACCTGGTGTTGTAGTCAATGACCTCATTGGTAGGCTTAACAAACGTGTCATAGATGACCTGCAGACTGCTGTTCACCACCGTGACTCTCACCAGTTCCAGACCCTGAGTGGTATAGCACTGAAGAGGGAACGAGACAGAACAGGAGACGTGTTTAGGAGAACTCACCTTTTATTGGTGCTTCTGGTAAATAAATAACATGCTGAATAAAGTAAAATGGTTATATTCATATTGTTACCATTTCAGTATCAATAGCATAAATCCCTGGGCAGCCCGTATGAGTCTGAGGGAGGCTACTTACGAAGCCTTGGAGACTCACTGCATCATGGACATGGAGCTACAGAGGACACAGTATAGTTTAGTTTACACTATACTTTCTTGAAATGGCAAAGAGTGAAGTAAAAAAAATAAAATAAAAAATTTAAAAACACACACTCAGCATGTAATCTTGAACCAAAGATTGCTTCAAGAAAGGGTGCTAATAATCAGCTGGCAGTAGCTGAACAATTATCTTGGGTATATCACGTAGATGCGTTGGGACAGGGATGCTGCGAGACTCAACAAAATAAGTCCACGGAAGTGGGCGTTCAGATTACATATATGAGGGCAGTCAGATATGAAGCTCGCAGAACAAATAAAAGGCATTAACATGGGAGAGTACTGGGTCCTTGTACAGCGATACACAATACATTTAAGCACTCATTCCTTATTAATTGTAATTTAGTAATTGCTTTATCCTGGTTACCTACTAATTTGTTTATATCTTGGGAAACACAACCAAATAAGTTCATTAAAAAATATCACAAGTAGGTTCAAACAAATAATAAATGCCAGCGGCAGGAAAACTTTTTGCGGGATTCGTAAAGAATGTTTGTTATGGAGCCCCACACAGGACATGCGGGTGTAAAAAAAAAAAAAAAAACACCTTTTGATCTTTTGTTTAAAAAAATTCATAAAAATACTCTGCTCTCATGGATATGCAAACAAAACAGGTTTATCAAAAAAAAAAATCTTTGTTAAATATAGGTGTGCAACAATTATTGGCACCCTTTTAGTCAATACTTTGTGCTACCTCCCTTTGCCAAGACAACAGCTCTGAGTCTTCTCCTATAATGCCTGAGGAGGTTGGAGAATACATGGCAAGGGATCTGAGACCATTCCTCCATACAGAATCTCTTCAGATCCTTCAGATTTGAGGTCCATGCTGGTGGACTCTCTTCTTCAGTTCACCCTACAGGTTTTCTATGGGTTTCAAATCAGGGGACTGGGATGGCCATGGCAGGACCTTGATTTTGTGGTCAGTAAACCATTTTTGTGTTGATTTTGATGTATGTTTCGGATCATTTTCCTGCTGGAAGATCCAACCACGGCCCATTTTAAGCTTTCTGGCAGAGGCAGTCAGGTTTTCATTTAATATCTGTTGATATTTGAGTCCATGATGCCATGTATCCTAACAAAATGTCCAGCTCCTCTGGCAGAAAAACAGCCCCAAAACATTAAAGAGCCACCACCATATTTAACCGTGGGCATGAGGTACTTTTCCATATGGCTACCTCTCTGTGTGCGCCAAAACCACCTCTGGTGTTTATTGGCAAAAAGCTCTATTTTGGTTCCAGTAGTGTCTGGCAAACTGAAGATGCTCGAGTTTGTTTTTGGATGAGAGTAGAGGCTTTTTTCTTGAAACCCTTCCAGACAACTTGTGGTGATGTAGGTGACTTCAGACTGTAGTTTTGGAGACTTTCTGACCCCAAGATGCAACTAACTTCTGCAATTCTCCAGCTGTGATCCTTGGAGATTTTTTGGCCACTTGAACCATCCTCTTCACAGTGCGTTGAGACAATATAGACACACGTCCAAATCCAGGTTGATTCATAACATTTCCAGTTGACTGGAATTTCTTAATTATTGTCCTGATGGTAGAAATGGGCATTTTCAATGCTTATGCTATTTTCTTATAGCCACTTCCCATTTTGTGAAGCTTAACAACCTTTTGCCGAACATCACAGCTATATTCCTTGGTCGTAACCATTGTTATGAATGACTAAGGGACTGTGTGTTACCTCATATTTATACCCCTGTGAAACAGGAAGTCATGGTTGAACAATTTCCTGTTCCTGTTCCACCCAGGTGTACTAAAAAAAATGTAAAATATCAATGGGAATATACTTCAAATATATTTGTCATATGAATTCATAGGGGTGCCAATAATTGTTGCACACCTATATTTAACAAATATAACTTTTTTGATAAACCTGTGTTGAATTTAGAATTCATTCCCATGACTTAATACGTAAGCCTGTTTTATTAATTCGTTCCCTCAATTTAGGTAAATCCTGGCCACGTTTTATTAAATTGTTTCCTCGTTTTACCAATTCGTGCATGCAATTTCATAAGTCCATTGTCCTTTTACTGTGTAGTGATAGACATCTATAGCTGCTGTTATGGACAGAGACAATTTGAGTTTTATTTCGAGTTGGGAATGATTTAAAGAGACTTTCTCAAAAGCCTTGCATTGTATGGAATCTTTCAGTGAGAGACACCTACATCACAGAATACGAGCCGGGGGCTTTACTGGGAACGATATGGTGACTTAGGGGCTCAAACTTTGGCTGTGGTGAGCCTGGGAGTTAAGCACAGAGAGATCCTTACTTCTTTTTTGATATGAATACCTTGCTACAAACACTTTGTCTACATCCAACAAACCCCCTGGCTCTCAATATGTGATGTAGGCACGAATTGTGGCCACATTTTACCTAAAATAAGGGAACGAATTCTTAATTCATGGCCACGATATATTGGGTTTTTTTGGTTTTTTTAACCCGCATGTCATGCGTGGGCCTCCGTAGTTTGCGGATAGGACTGCTCAGAATTACACTGGGAGCGGGATGGGATTTTTATTTATTTATTTTTTTTAAAAGGCACAACTTCCAAGCACAGCTCTAATATCATGCTTCACTGTTTAAATATCTTTAATTCCACAAGCCAGACCGCTAATCACTAGAGAATATTTTTGTCAATAATCGTGGCCAAGGGCTCACTACTTGCACAGAAAAAGCCCATTTGACTTACGGGATAAGGGCATCTAGTTTACTCACCACTAATTAATTCAAACTGATCTTTAACTTTTTTTGCTCTGAAAATCTTGCGTAAAACGGTTGTTTTCTCGCAACTGGTGCACATGGTCAATGAGATTGCAGTCTGATTCCGAAGCTTTTGTCCTGCTGAGTGTACAATGCATTTCAAATCCACCATAGATGGAGCGTTTGAGACCAAGAGCAGTGTACCTTGAACACTTGGCACCCAGGTGACCCGACTGCGTTCTCGCAGCAGCTATAGCGTGTCTCCACTCCTCCTGGTACTGTGAGAAACAACAGATGGAAATATTTATGTACACTCAAAAGGTTGTGGGCACCTCAGTTTTCTAAATATTTCATGTCCGGAGGGTTGGGAAGCTGTTTGGGAAAATCTCTCAAATGTTTCTATTCAGTTCTTTCCAGAGCAACTTCACTGATTTAAGTTCAGATGATGGTGTAGTCAGTATTGGAGTAGGCAGGCCAAAAAGTCTTAACACTGTGGTGTGTTTGGGTTTGTTGGAGAAAAAAAAAAGGCAATGTGTCCCCCAGATATTTGCCTGGCAGTGTTGATGTATAAAATATGTCTGGTAAAGGCAGTTATTCACTTAATCCCCTTCTCACCTCTGTTTTCCATGACTTTCCCATAATGATAGTTGCACTCTTCTTTGCGAGTATGCTTTCCTGTCTGGCTAATGGAGAAAGAAGTTCCACAGCGACAGCAGATTCTCCTGGAAACTGCAGCAATTGACCACATTGGTTATCCAACATTCACACTGAATGTGTTTGTTGTGCATTTACTTGCAATGTTTTCCAACTGCATTCTACATTTAGGAAAAAAATAGATTAAATTGCTCAACGAGGCAGCTTTCAGCCCCTGGAGAGACACAACAATGTAGAGTTTATGCGAATCTAATAGACCTGATCCAAATCTTCAGCAGCATGTGAATATTAAATCCAGATGTGAACAGAAATCATCCCTCAAACACTTTAAATCAAAAATCCTAATACATTCTTCTGTTTTTCCATTTTGGGAAACCCTTAAACATTTAACAGAACCATACAGCAAAAGATTTCAGTCTCTAAAACCCCTGTAGGAAGCAAAGAACCTTCAATTATCCAAAGAATCCTTGAGGAACACCTCAAGGATTCGTCTCCATGAGAAATAGATACTGTTCAACTACTTCTTGAAATTGTTTGAAACTTTCAAAAATATTCTTTCAGAGGACCCACCGTCAGTGCTGCCCTTTTTGGTGTCACCATACTGAATGGCAACGCCGGCTTTATCAGGGTGTTTGTGAGGATAGTTATTCTCCCTCAACAGGGCCTTGGTTAGAATATGCTCCTTCAGCTGATCGTAGAGTGTGGCATCACCTAGTGTTGTTAAGAAGCGTGGATAATACAGACAATCAATATTAAGGACCAGTTATAATATATACACATCTATATCTAGCTACATCTTAGGGATAGTGGTGATCTGCTCAACTCATCCCATTCCACAGGACTACTCTAGGGATGTAACCGAATTATGAATGCATTATTCAGAATGAACAGATCATGTGATCTAAAAAGACACAAATACAGATCCTATCCTATGTAGACCTATATTTTGAGAATAGATCCAATTAAATTCATTAGAAAATGTCACAGGCAGGTACAAAAACACTTCCAATTTAGGCCACACCCACTTCAGGATTAAATCTGAATACAGATGTATATTAGGGCTGGATACGATGAATGATGTAATATTTATCTTGTTAAATTACGTGACAATACAGTTGAGATATCGCAAAATATTTTTATGAACATTTACAAATTCAGATTCGAAAGCAGCTGATTAGATCTTAGTTTTGAATATTTAAAATTGTAACGCGTCAGGTTTATTATTTAATAGAGTTTTTGTCCCCCTCTATTGCAGTCATTTATTTCTGTAGACATTAAGTGAAATATCAACTTAGATTTTTTTTTTTGTTTAACTTTAAATAAAATAAAATAAAATAATAATTTTGTAAAATGCAACACTACCAAGTATCACATGATATTTTTGTCATTTCGCCCATCCCCAATACAGATATGCATATTTGGAGCACTAAACCGATATAGATACAGATAGTGGCACTGCATTACACCTCTAAATTACTTCCAGTCCCAGAGGAGGGGAACAACAGTTCAATCAATACAAAAAACCCCCCCTTTTTTGTCATATTATACCGCTGATTTGATTTGATAGATACTTCACAAAATTCAAGGTTTAAGACCTGAATCAAATATTTCAAAGTAAAGCAAGCACCATGAAGTTCTATTGCCATTTCTTTTCAGGAGTGTGACCTCCATTCACTTAGAAAACTAATGCTTATATTAAGACTAGCACACTTACTGAGAGAATTATTATACAAGACTAGGTGAATCACTTAATAGCCATATAATTGGCATGCGAATTGAATATGGTGACTTGTGATCGATCAGTCGTATCACCGTTTTGTCAGTTTGAGTACTGAGCCGTCCAAAAGCAAACTAATCTAGTACACCATCACTCTCTACTGTACATACAGAGCACTAAGTGTATTCCCTAAAGGATGGCCCACTAAGCATTTATACATAATGAATCGGATAAAATTGATATTAATACCAGGAGGATGGACACTTTAATGTGACCCTGAAATAAAAGCTAATGGCACTCTTACCATTTTGCAGGAGTGCTTGAGAACTGAGTGGCACATTTCCTCTAGACGCTTGTGCATCTCTTTCACTGGAAACTGCATGGTGAAAATAGGGCCAGTAACACTGTTTGAGATTAGCATATTCCATGAAAGGTTATCTAAAACATTACACGCAAATTGCTGTTAAGAACCATCCATCAAATTTGCATACATTTGGCAGGAGCTGCATTTTGATTTTTAAGCCTCTTGAGTGCATTCACTGCTATGCTTAGATACTTCAGTTTATTGATGCTACGATCAAACACAGTCTTCTCTTCTGCTAGTGCCTGCAATAAAAATTAAAAAAAGGTGCAAAAGGAGCATTTATAAACCATAATGTACCACAAAGATGATGTATATCCGTTTTCTTTTTTGTTGCAAACCTTTTCAAAGGCATCTTGCACAGTGGCAGATGTTTTCAGGAACTCCTCCACGAACAGATTTACGTACCGCTGCCGTACATCATGAGGAACCTTTACGCCAACCTCTGCACGTCCTTTTGCTTTGCGCTTGGTGTGAATTGACTGTTTAAATGATTGAACATTCATGGGACAGGTTTAAATGATTTATTTGCTTGTTTTAGTCTTCAGTTGGGTAAATTAATATAAAACAAAATATATCTACAATAGACTGAGAAACTGAGAAAGATCACAGCCTTGTGATAGCAAGCCTTACCTACCTTAGCAGCTGTGTGGTTGGCTGGTTGAGCAGGGACTGGAGCTGGCTGATGGACTGGACGTGCTACAGGCACAGCAGCAGCAGGGATTAGTGTGACCGGTAAAGCACAGGTCCCTTCGGGGACAATCAGGTGAAGGTTTGGGCCGATTCGCAAGGTCGATCCAGCTGGGAGGATGTTCACATAGTCTAGAAATTGAAATCTCTTTTTAGAACAGTTTTTAGTGTGTTTGTTATGGAACTGTTAGCTTTGGACACCTTTTGAACACTCGAGTCTGTTGTTTAAACAAGGTACTATGGTGGTAAAGAAGTGTAATAAATTTCACGAAGTTATTGCCCTCCAAGACTGGGTTTGGACATCTCTACTCTAATGGGATTACTCACTGTTTGGCACAGCAGTTGGATGAATGACAGTAGGTGTAAGGACTCGCTTGGGTGCATTGGCTGCAATAAAGGATTGGCACCCTTTCACTGCTGCCGTAAGAGATGTTGCTCTCTTCTGACACTGCTGACTCCGGCTGGGCACAGGCAGCTGGGAACCGCCATCTCTGAGGGGCACGATGACCTGTGCTTTGCTCTTACTGACCTGTTGAGTGGTCAAGATATAAATCACCAAGTATAATTCATATAGGATTAATTGTAGTTCTCAACGCACCCAATCAAGGTACCTGAAGATCTACAGTCTCATCTGGTTTTGGTGGACTGTGGGCCTTAACATGACAAAAAATGTTGACCAACTGGGTTTTAGAACATAAGGTGTGTTGTGCAATTTGCATCAACAACAGTTCACCAAATAATGTTACTAATTACATTGATATGCAAACTAGCATTCAAGGATTCTTAACTAAATTAGTATTGTTAATGAACCACAGTCTTACCTCAAACTTTGCTACATGGGCTACTCTCTTTTTCTGAGCAAGAGCTGGCTTGACCATCTCAGCCTCAGACATCTTTGAAACCTCTTCCTACAAAATAAGGACAATGATAAGTTTCCTCCTTCCTGGTTCAGTCCAACCCACTGTACACCCATCCACTTACTGGCATGTCACCTTGAACGGTGGGATCTTCAGCCTTGGCTTCCATAAAGATTCTGTAGCACTCTTCCATTGGATCACTCTCTGAAAGGTCTAGGTCTGAATAATTGAGCTCTTCTGAAGAACTAGAGTCAACTGTTATCTTATCATCCGTTGCACCCAGTAGAGCAGGTGGTTTCTGCAAGATCTGACCCCCAGTCAAATCCATAGATGTAGCAGCTGGGTTTAGCTCCATATGTGGAGAAGGAACCATTGTGGTGTTGGTTCCAGAAACGTACAGAGGTACGTTCTGAACAGGTTCAGCTGGGACTTTATGTGCAAATGGCCAATTTGTTTCAACAGAAGTTGGAGTGTTTTCACAAGATCCAGGATCCTTAGTTATGGCTGGGAAAGAGGAAGTGGTGGAAGGGTAATCCTGAAATACTGATTGTGGGATCTCTGACGAGTGTCTAAGGGGCACAGTGTCCGTTTTGTTAATGTGACCCGAGAGCCAGTTATTTGGTTGTACCTCAGGTTCTGTTTGCCTTTGCAGCCTTTGTGTGACAGGCTGTAAAGGATGATCTCCATGTATCTTTGAGCAACTGGGAGCATAATGGATAGGGTCAAGGAGGAGAGCATCCACATCTTGAAGGCAAGTGATGTTCTCACTTTCACGTCTCAGGTGGTCCAGGCAAATGGAAATATCGTCTAGAACATTTTCAATATTTTGTGCTTTCTCCTCATAAACACCAGCTTTCATACTGTTTGCAGGTGTAGGTGTTTCCAATTGGCAAACCTGTGAAAAACCTGCCACTGAAGAGGACCTTGCATTTTCATGCAATTCTGGAGAATTTTCAGTCACACAGTTCAAGATCTTCTCCTTGCATTTGTCATTCTTGGATGCAGCCAAGTTTTGTTTCAAGCTCTTATGAAGCACTTGATTATTTTCTGCAGGTGAGGCATCAATCTCCATCATCCTCTTGGATGATTCAGGTTCTTCCTTGGCCATCCTGGGATGAACTGAGGGTTTTTGTTCACCTTCAGTAAGTATACTTCCAGCAGCGAGTACTCTTTCAGAAGGAATTTTTTCCCTTTGCAGAATGGGGTGTCTTCTTACCAAATCAGTCTCCTCATACAAAGACTTTGGTGACTCCTGTTGTTCACTGATGCTGGTCATGCCCTCCTTTACTGGCTTAATCTTTTCTGCTTTCTTTTCTAGCGGTGGCATGTCAGTGTCAAGATGGGCCATTTCTGAAGATTCCCTGGTTATTTTCATAAAATTAGCATTTTCACTGACTGATGGGCTTTGCGTCCGAGATCCCTTGTTCCTATCATTTTCAAAGGGTGGAATGTCAATGACTAGTTCCCCCTCCTCATCAGAATCCTCAAAATTGCAAGAAGGAATGGGAACTGGATCTGCAGACACACTCTTACCCTTTCCTTTGTCCCACTGATCACGTTCCACGTCAGCTTTATTGGTTGACTTCATTTTATCTGTTGAGTTGCCAGATCGCAGGTCAGCAGAAAAATTTGAACATGGGTCATATTCCAGATCAGTTTTGGGTTTGGTGCGATCAACAATGTATTTGCGGGCAGCAGCGGTGACCTTTTTACATTTCAGCTGGTTTCCATTCTGGTCTTTAGTTTTTCTGGTCACAACATATTCTTCTGAGCTAGCACCAGCACTCTCAGCCTGCTCAGACTGGTAGCGGGACAGTCTTTTTTGTTCTTTCTCCACTTCATTTCTAACTGCTTCAATCTGTTTGTTGATCCTTTCCAGCTCTGAAAGACAAGCGTGGCTCTGTTCCTGGTTGTGGAAGTTTCTACCAGCAGCAGTACGATTGCCATGACCTAGGGCAAAGTTTTAAGTGAAAAAAAACTGTTGCAGTGTAATAAGTTAAACTTGTAAAACATCTGTCCAAGAACATTTATCACATTATGCTCCAAACTAATCAGTGTCTCAAAACATTTGCCAATGCTTTCATATGAAAATCATTGATCTGATCACAAGTAAAGTGATAAAGATCAAATGTCAATCCCATACAAAATTAAAAGCATATTTCATAAGATATAACATTTTGCAAATAAATGTTACAGCCAGGCAATTAGAAGTACCCCAAGTACATAGTTTGTTGGGGGGTCTTTTGGCTCTTCCTGGACAGTTTTAAAAAACTGTGTACTTGCAATTCCCCTTGACCTTAAGAGTTTTGGATTTTACTTGCGTTTTAGAAGAAAAAACAACAAACAACAACAACAAAAAAAACTATGTTTCAAAATCAGTACAGACTTTGTTTTTTTTTTCCCCCTAACACGTCTACACTTCAACTACAGCCGGTGAGTGAATGACCCCTTGATGGCATTTGCAAATTTCTACATTTGACTTGTGAGCCAACATATATTACACAATAAAGGAAGTTCAAGTATACACCACTATATCTATCCATCATTAGCTAGAGAGTATTGTATTCATCTAGCTAAGCTAGCATATCAAAATAAGAATATTGTTAGCATTACCATCATCAAATCACGAAAACAATAACTCCGAACGAGGTCTGATAATTATCACTAAAATATCTCTGTCCTTAGAGTTTGTAGTTATCAAGCCGAGTTACGGTACCATATTAAAATAAACACATTGTTAAAGTTATCATCATGCTAGGGAACACGTGAGAGATTTGTGATTTAGCCATGAGGCTGAGGTTTTCCAGATTTCCTTAATAAAAGGTTAAACATTTCCTGTGAGTAACAGAAACGGTTTGTGATTTGAGATGCACACCGTGATGTCTCTCTTATGCAAATCTTATTTGTACTTTTACTTTCATACTTACAAATACAGATGTAAAAGTTGGTACTTTAACTAGAGTAAAGTGTTTAAATGATTGATTGCACTTTGGTTATTTGTACTTGAGTAAGGAATTTGTTTTCTTCTACCACCTCTATCTGTTGCCTCATCAGTCCACTTGTCATGATATTCTCAACATGATTTTTAAAAAAAAACAAAAAAACAAATATTACCCAAGAAACTCATTTTAAGGCAGAAACTACAGGTGAATGGTATGTTTAAAAAATAAAAATAAAAAAAAACAGACATCACAATCAGTCTTTTGTCAGTTGAGTTCTGATATACATACAAGTATTTATGTAAATGTATTTACATAATTTACATTTAGAGAAACAACTGTTGGAAAGTTAGTTAATAATGCTTTCTGTATTGTTGAACCAAGACATTTTTCATTTTCCAGTCCAAATATCAAACATAAATCTAGCAATTATCAACACTGATAAATTCCTCTGTAATAACCTTCTAAATATGGATAGGAATGAATGTGTCAAATTTCATGAATGCAAGAAACTTGTTTTAGTTGTCTTTCTGAATTTAAAACGAAATTATTTTGAGAAAGATGGGTCTAAAAGGTCATGAGTTCAAATCCCAGCACTGCCAAGCTGCCACTGTTGGGCACTTGAGCAAGGCCCTTAACCCTCAACTGCTCCCCGGGCGCCGCAGCAAAAATGGCTGCCCAGTGCTCCGGGTGTGTTCACGGTTTGTAGTGTGTGTGTGTGTGTGTGTGTGTGTGTGTGTGTGTTCACTACTCACAACTCCTAATGTGTGTGCACTAACTTGGATGGGTTAAATGCGGAGGACAAATCCCAAGTACGGCTTACCATACATTGGCCTTCACATGTCACTCACTTTAAAATACAATAAGTTTTAATGCGTTATATGAAATGACACGATTGCGAAGTGGGCGGGGCTTAAAGCTTTGGCAAGTTTAAGATAAAGCAAGTGGACAAAAACAGTGAAAAAGTTTTTGCTGCCGTAATTTGATATTTTTATTACTACAGTTTAAGAGAGGATGTTATACATGCAATTTCTCCAAATTATATGCATTATTAAATGATTGACATGACCAGTGTTGCGGTTTCTACCTGTAGTATCTTGCCTTAATGAAAAAAAATGTCACTCTCATAGCATTTAGTAGTTCTCAATGTATTTGCAACACGTATGCTGTCTAATTTGATCACCATTAACATGAAAATGCCCCTGGATTCAGGGACTACATTTACATTTTACATTCACGGCATTTGGCAGACGCCCTCGTCCAGAGCGACTTACGTTCATCTCGTTTATACGACTGAGCAGTTGAGGGTTAAGGGCCTTGCTCAAGGGCCCAGCAGTGGCAGCGCTGGGATTTGAACTCATGACCTTCTGCTCAGTAGTCCAATGTCTTAACCAATGTTCATCCTGGCACGTTTTCTTTCTTAAACCTGACTTATGCATGAAAAGACTTGACACTGGGAAGAAAAGCTTCATGGTCACCGTGTGCAGTGCAGCTTTCTCCATGCCCGGGTCCCGAGAACCGCTGATTTATGCCACGCCCACAATTACAACTTACCTTTTTCAGCTGCCGCGCGCGCACTTCCGGCACACACACCTGTGCTGTCTTCTTCTTTGGTGTGCTTGTACGGACAGTAAGGTCGCTCACATCCGCCCCAAGTGAGAAAAGGACAGTCGGTTTCAGAGAAGAGACCAGCGGAAGGAAACATCGGCGCTTTTCACGGAAAAATAAGCACGAAAGGACAAAGTCAGAGCCGAAACTCCTAACTGTGTGTGTGTGTGAGAGAGTGTGTGTGAGAGAGAGTGTGTGTGTGTGTGTGAACATGCGCTGTCCTGAGAAGTAGTTTATTTAGCGTTAGTCAGTGTCATGCGTGGTAGTCTAATTCAAGGGTGTGTTATCGAGCAAATGTTGGTCAGTGTGAGGTAGATGGAAAAGCAAACACACGTAATCTCAGAGATGTCAAAACGCGTGAGCCACGTCCAATAACGCAGCATCGCAGAGGAAGATACGATGCGCTTTAATCAACGCTCTCATTACACAGACATGTCCAAAGCACATCTGAGTATTATGCAGCCTTCCGCCCTGCTGCTTCAACTCTTTCCCCACCCCCCAGATAAGTGCCCCACTTCCGGTGCGCACTTAATGAGCCAGCAATCACCTGCAACCAATTACACGCACTTCCCGCGGGCACGCGCACACTCTTCAAAACGGTCCTTTAAAAAAAAAAAACATACATAAATACATAGCTGCATATCTGCATTAGTTCAGTTTCTCTTTAATAGTTTTATACTTTGATTTAACACTAAAATGAAAACTGGTACATAAAGGAAATAATTTATCATGATTATCTGTTTTGTATGTATGTGTAAAAATGTATATTTATTTTGTGTATTTCACCAACTTTTGCTACTGTAGTGCCCCAGTTTCAATTAAATAACGCCTGTCTGTCTGTCTGTCTGTCTGTCTGTCTGTCTGTCTACAGTGGGTATAGAAAAGAATCACTCCCCTTTAAAATAGTCAAATTTTGTTGCTTTTCAGCCTGAAATGAAGATGGACACAGTTTTTGTTTTATCCAGCTGTATTTACTCAGTGCAACTTATAACATCCAAGTGAAAGATATAACACCAACATGTCATAATTTTTTTTTTAAATAAATAAAAAAATAATAATAATAAAATAAAAAAAACCAACAACCCAGTATCACTGAGTTGGAAAAAGGATCACCCTCCCCCCCTTCCAAAAAATGACTTGTAAACTCAATAAGGTGTAGCTAATCACCTTCTCAATGGCACACAAAGCCATTTGACTTTCAACTTTGATCAGCTATGGTCATTTTGATTAGCTCAACATGAAAAGAGCTTTCCTGGAGCATTCTGTAGTGCAACTGAAGCAAACAATCAACTATGGGTGGCAAGACACCGACAAAAGATCTCCGGGACGTAGTTGTGGACAGGCACAAGTCAGGAGATGGATACAAAAAAATGTCAAAGGCTTTATCAATGCCTAGAAGCACAGTGAAGTCTATTATTAAGAAGTGGAAGGTATTTGGTACAACACAGACCCTCCCTGGATCAGGATGTTGCTCCAAACTGGATGAAAGAGCCAGGAGGAAACTGGTCAGAGAGGCTACCAAGAGGCCTACAGCAACTCTGAAGCAGTTGCAGGAATTTATGACAAAGAGTGGTCATTGTGTGCATGTGACAACAATATCACAAATTCTCCACAAATGTGGCTTGTATGGGAGGGTTGCAAGAAAAAAGCCACTCATGACTGAGCTTTGCCAAAACGCACCTTGAAGATTCTGAGGCCACATGGAAAAAGGTGTTATGGTCAGATAAGACTAAAATTGAATTATTTGGCCTCAACACCAAACCATATGTCTGGCGGAAATCCAACACAGCTCACCATCCAAATAACACCTTTCCTACAGTAAAGCATGGAGGTGGTAATATCCTGTTATGGGGGTGTTTCTCTGGAGCAGGGACTGGAGCACTTGTCAGGATAGAAGGAAAATGGATGGGGCAAAATACCATCAAATTCTTGAGGAAAATCTGCTGCCCTCTGCCAGAAAGTTTTCAATGGGAAGAAGGTTTACCTTCCAACATGACAATGACCCAAAGCACACAGCAAAACTGACCACACAGTGGTTGAAGGAGAAAAAGGTGAATGTCCTTGCATGGCCTAGTCAGAGCCCAGACTTAAACCCCATTGAAAATCTGTGGAATGACTTGAAGACTGCAGTCCACAAACGGTCACCATCAAATTTAACTGAACTTGAGCAGTTCTGCAAAGAAGAGTGGGCAAATATTGCAAAGTCTAGATGTGCAAAGTGAGTAGAGACATATCCCAACAGACTAAAGGCTGTAATTAAAAAATTAAGGCAAATTAAAGCAAGTGGGTGATGCTTTTTCCAACTCAGTGATTCTGTTTTTTAATTTTTTTCTGACATGTTGGTGTTATATGTTTCACTTGGATGTTATAAGTTGCACTGAGTAAATACAGCTGGATGAAACAAAAACTGTGTCCGTCTTCATTTCAGGCTGAAAAGCAACAAAATGTGATTATTTTAAAGGGGGGCGATTCTTTTCTATACCCACTGTATCTATCTATCTCTCTGCCTGTCTATCTATCTATTGATTCCTAAAGATAAAAGATTTTATTTGTCACAATTATATACAGTCTATAACTTGCAGTGAAATGAAAACCTGGCCTACTCTTCTTTAGACTGTACATTAAATACTAAATTAAAAATAAAAATCAGAACTGAATAAGAAATAATAAGAAATAAGATACGAAATATGAAATATATGTACAGGAATGTGCAAAAATGGATGTACAAAATTAACAGCATGTACGTGTAGTAACAATACAATACAAAGTGCAAAGTGCAATGTGCGGAGTTTCAGTGTAGTGCAGAGTGAACTGAAGGGTCTTTATGGAGTCCTAAGGGATCTTTATGGAGGACATATCTGTGTTGAGGAGTCTGATGGCCTGAGCCTCTCAGTTTTAGCCATCAGACTACAGAATGCTCGCCAGGCTAAAGAGAGTTACCGGGGTGGGTGGAGTCTCTGATGATTTTAGCAGCTCTTGTACTGCAACGTCTGGTGTAGATGTTGTGCAGAGAGGGGAGAGCAGACCCGGAGATGCACTCTCTGCAGGGCTTTGCGGTCCTGGTTTGAGCAGTTTCCGTACCATGCCGAGATGCACCGAGTCAGTAAACTTTCTATGGCCCCAGTACAGAAAGTTTTCAGGATCACTGAGGAGACCCTGAACTTCCTCAGCAGTCTCAGGTGGTACAACCATTGTCTGGTTTTGTTTACCTGAGCTTGAATGTGATGAGTCCGCGTCAGGTCCTCAGAGATGTGTACTCCAAGATACCTGAAGCTTCTCACTCTCTCCACAGGGGTCCCACCGATCTCGAGTGGGGTGTAGTTCCGCTGCTGCCTCTTCCTGAAGTCCACAACCAGCTCCTTGGTTTTTACTGACGTTCAGGGAGAGACTGTTTAAAAAATTAATAAATTACTGGCACCAAGCTATGAGTTTCTTCACATCGTCAAAGTAGACGGCCTCGTCATTGTTGGAGACGAGGCCCATAACCACAACTTGACGATAGATGATATCTAACTAGATATCAAACTAGACAATGTTGATCTTTCTAGCTCTCATTATAATTATTATTATTATCATTATTAATTATTATTATTATTATTATTATTGTTGTTGTTGTTGTTGTTGTATTGTTCATAATTAAATGCTTTATGTGGGTCTAAAACAGCAAACATTCATCGTTAGTAACAGCTTTATCCAGGTCAGGGTCACAGTGGAATGGGAGTCTTTCCCAGGAACACTAAGCACAAGGCTGCAATACACCCTAGATGGAACACTGGTCCACCACAGGACACCATGAATACACATTAATTTGCACCTAGGGACAATTTCAATGAAGCATGTTTCTTTTGGAAGGTGGGAATGTGCAAAACTCCATGCAGACTGTAACTTGAGTTTAGGATTGAGCCAGGAACCCTGGAGCTGCGAGACGGGAACCCCGGAGCTGCGAGACGGGAACCCCGGAGCTGTCAGACGGGAACCCCGGAGCTGTCAGACTGGAACCCCGGAGCTGTCAGACTGGAACCCCGGAGCTCTGAGACAGGAACACTACCTGCTATAGCCAACAAATGGATTAAATTCCTGCTTCGCCTACACTCAGTTAAAAGGTTAAATCTACAGCTCTTAGGTGATCCTTTTTTTTTTCCCTCAGGGGGAACCCCTCAAGGTTCTATGTACCTTGTCAGAGAGCTTTCCAGGTATAACCATTAAAACTTGTATTGTGGACGTTCCACAATATTAAACATTGCTACAGTCTCAGAAAAAATAATACTAAACTGTACCTTTCCTTGTCACTAGGCTGGTACATTTATCCTTTGTAACTTTAATATTTATCATTTACCTGGACGCATGGATATAGTTTACCCGTAAATACAATCTAAAGGCACAAAAGGTGTACGCTTGAGAGTAGCACCACAGCGACAAGGAAAAGTACAGTTTAGTTCCCTTATATAGTATAAATGGATTAAAAAAAAATACATAATAGGTTGTAATTGTTGGCAAACTGTTGTGGTATAATATATAATTAATAAGAAATTTGCAGTTATGGGAAAATAATCAACAGTAACAGTAACTCCACATCAGGCCTCATCACGCCACTCAGTCGTTGATTATTTTCCTATAACAGCACAACCTGCAGGGTTTTATTCCTCACTTAACACTTGCCACTATATAAACAGAACTGAACATTATAGGCAGCTAGGTGGAGCACGTTCAAGCATCTTGATTTAGATTGGAGGTTTTACTTTTCCGGTTACAAATGACTGGATAATTATATCACAGCCCGGAGTCCATTAACCTGTAAGACACGCTCAACAGATTTAGATGATTCTTTTTGCCTAAAGCAGATTGCACTATCCAAAAATGGAGCAACATGGGGTTCGGTGTTTTGCTCAAGGGCACAATGGCAACAGTTTTCAGTTGGGATGAAACCCCTGACCCGATCAAAGCCGCTGGACTAGCACTCCAGATACACAAAGCAAAGACAACGTTTGAAAGGAAGGCCAGGAGGGAGAGACACACTGCACTTCCTCCCTGTCCACTGCTTTATTATATCATCCCTACAAGACAGAGATGAAGGAGTCAGGCGAGGGGCGCAGAGGCAACCTGCCTCTCTTGATGTCTCCTTTTCCGCTTGGGAAACGATGCATCACAGAGAACCGGGTTCACCTCCTTAACAGGCACGCTGCCATGCTCTGATGTTCCTTTTGCTTGTTTTTTTATTTATTTTTATTTTTTTTAAATGTGTACATCTGTATGATGATGTTCTGGCCAGCAAAGAAAGGTTTGTACTGGCTTTTCAGTCAGCGAGCAGCTGTTTTCTCTTAAACTGGCAAAGTGAGCAATTAGAGGGCGGATCATAAAGGATTGAGTTCCGTGGCCTGAGGAGGATCCGGGCGCCATCTTGAGATTCTTCGGTATCGTTGTGAATGAGAAAGGACTGCCAGGATAAATGAGAAGACCACAATGCACATATCTCAGTCTAAAGAGGGCAGTTTTGACATCAAAGATATGGGGGTGGAACCACAGGAATGAGTCGTTCTTTCTTTCTTTCTTCCTCCCTCTCTCTTTCTCTCAGAAAGGCCAACCCGGGAGACCCCAGTCTGATCCAGCCCGATACAGACCAGATGGAATTCATTAACTGAGCGCTGGTACTTTTCTCTTTTATGCCAGTGAGTCATACAGTGGAACTCATCTGTTTTTTTTTTTTTTTGTTGTATTTTTTTTTCTCGATACCATCATCCAAAGCTGTACCTCGCAATAATTATTCACTCAGATCCATTACCAGAGGTCTACTGCGTTCGCCTGCTCTCACTGCTAAACTCTGATTATTCCCGCCAGTGCTTCCTCTATGGGATCAGCACTCAAACACAGCCCAGAGGCAGACGGGAGAATTACAGAGATACTGAGACACACACACACACACACACACACACACACACCATTAGCAAGACGAGCTTTTCCTTTGGCTACTAATAAAGCCTTATCGCATTGACCACCTACAGGCATGTCAGGTTTTGCATGAAAATGAAACGGTAACATAATCTGTTGATCTTTCTATTGCCGGAATGCTTAACGCCATAAAAAAAAAAAGCACAACACACTGATCATTTAATTCTCAGCCGTGGCCGAAGGGAACCGAACTGGGTCTCTGTTACAGCCTTTCGAAGCTCCAGTCTCCTAACGTTCCTGCAGAACAAATCCAGCACCATTAGGCTCGTACTCATGGGATCATTTGCAGCAGCTCAGCTCCCCAAACAGAGCCCACCACCCTGGAGGAAATGCTTTACACACTCATCTGTCATAAGAGACAGAGACAGAGAAAGATAGAGAGAGAGAGAGAGTGTGTGTGTGTGTGTGTGTGAGAGAGAGCGAGAGGTGGACAGGCAGCCAGTTGAGCAATCACAGTGTGTGTATGCGTGTGTGTGTGTGTGTGTGTGTGTGTGTGTGTAGAGAGTAAAGCAAACACAGCAGGGAGATTGAAGCTTTTGTCAGGCTTCAGAGCGTGACCAGTCTCCACACACTGTACACACAGAACAGTTGCACTTTTTTTTTCTCCCCCATTTAACTCAAAATGGAGTGTTATTTACTGTGATTACTGCTGCTCTTAATACTAATCACACCTGGATGGCAACAGAAAAGTCGACTGATGATGATCCACGTGTGAATTTTGTACGTGTGGTTTTTAAAACACGTGTAAAGTTTCACACATTTTTCACATGGAGTGCATGTGTTTTTATTTTTGTTTTAATGTATATAATGTATATTTATACACAATTCTCTCTCTCTCTCTCTCTTTTTTTTTTTTTTTTGCACACGTGACCTTTACAAGATTCATTCTCACATTCGATTTTTACACGCGATTCAATTAGTCACACCTGGTTCATTTATGTTCCATGTGGTTTTTACATGATTCTTTTTCACATTCGATTTTGTTCACGATTCATTTATGTTCGCGTGTGATTCCCCACCCCCACCCCCACATAATTTATTTCCACGATTCACGATTTTTCACCCACGCATGATAGGTGCACGAGGGCACGATATAGGAAGAAATGTGCTTTCACATGGTTATACTTCATATAATCACATGGGAAAACCTTCACAAGGTTAACGTGTGATTTCTCTGTATTGGCCATGTAGTGATTGAGATACACGTAATCCAGATGTGCAGGTTCACAGATTCCCAGCGAGAATATAAACATGCTCCGTCCTTCAATACACGAAGAAAACAAAAAAAACCCAACACCCTCCAAATTCTCACAGAGGCCCTGTTAAATATACAGCGTACAAGGTAAAACAGAATAACGCGCCATGACAGACAAATTGCGCTGTATGAATCGAGTCCTGCCAGTTTTAGATCCACTCACAGTACGAGCGCAGGAGATGAAGCTCCTGTGTGTGATTGATGGCGAGGGAGGTCCTTAGGCCTTAAGAGCTTATTAGTATTCACGCCGCATTCAGCATGGAGTCATAAGACAGGGGGCACATGCATGAAAGACAGGACACACACACACACACACACACACACACACAAACAGCTTGTAGCACAAAGGCACAGATTGTCGTATGCACATGCAGTTCTGTATTCATCAGTGCGAAATCAAGGCAGAAGGTCATCCAAACACAGACCTCGAACATTATGAGGTAATGTTCAGCAACACACTTTTTCCCCCTCCGGTGTGATAGCGTAGACAAGGAGCTGGAGTGTTAACGACACACACACACACACACACACACACACACACACACACACACACACACACACACACACACACACACTCTCTGCATGCCCCACTGGCACGACACACTCATGACACACACCACTGCGGACTTAGACACACAGCTGTGGCATGCAGAGAGAGCCTTATTTACATAATGACCAACACTCTGTCCAAGCTCATGGCACCATCTAGCGTCAGCATAGAAATAATTCCACTACCCAAAGGTCAGATTACAGCAAGTTCACGGCAACGTAAAGACATATGACACGCTAAAGCTGGTAATTACAGTGTCTTGCATAAGTATTCACCCCCTCTGTAAACTTTTTCCACACTGTCTTGTGTTATAACCTGGAACTGAACTGGACTCAATTGGGATCATATATTATTTTTAAAAAAATTAATTAAATAAACAACCGTACTATTGAAGATAGAAACAAATCAATATAGTCTGGAGAATTATTCACAAATAATTAACAAATGCATAAAGTGGCGATTGCATAAGTATTCACGCCCATTGGTGCAAGTCACATAATTAGTTACGTGCGATTCAAGTGTCACGTGATCGCAATAGAAATACACCTGTTCTTGTTCACCAGAGTTTGTTAAGGAACTAAACTAACAGCATCATGAAGCCCAATAAGCTATCAAAACAAGTCCAGGTCAACATTCTGGAAAAGTATCAATCAAAGTCCGGTTATAAATTAAATATCCAATGGCACAGCATTAAATCAATTATTCAGAAATGGAAGGAATATGGCACAACCGTGACTCTGCCTACTGGAGGCCATCCACCAAAAGTCCGAGCGGGTACAGAGGGGATTGGGCAGTGTTTCGGGTTATTTTTGTGTTAATATTCATGACATATTAAGTGCATTTTATTTGCAGGTTATAAACACTACAAACTGTAGAAAATTTCAAGTATAGCTGACCGCAAAATTTTGCATCCCCATGAATTTCTCAAAAGCAGATTGTGTTTTTGAACAGTTACACCATACAGCACAAATATTACATGAGTTATGCTCATTAGCAAGATGAAAAGTCTGGCCTGCTCTATTTAAATGCGCTCCATCGAGACATTTGACGGCTTCACAATCAACAAAGCTTTCGTCAATTCAATTCATATTCCGTGAGAAGTTACGAGTGCTAGACAGCGCTAAATGTGTTTACAGGATGTTCAGGACAGTCTTTATAATTTGCAGCAGGAGCTCTTAGGCATCCAGATGAGATTACTGAACTCAGCAGTCCACACTGACCTTTGAAAGAGATGGTGAAAGGGAGAAACAGATATAAAAGTGCAAGTAAAGCATATAATGGAAGAAGCCAAAGACATGATCAAAGAGTGTAAGGAAAAGTAACTGGCAAAAAGACCTGCAAATAGCAGGAGACCTGAAAAAGTTCTTGGGGGCATTGAAAAAGTGCACATTTATATAATTCTGGAATAAACTTCCTAGACAAAATGTCATATCCATGAATAGGTTGCTGCCATTATTGTACAATATCAGTAGGTTACACGTGGACGAATGTAATTTAGCATAAAAGCAGATGGTTAGTTGGATTGTTAGACTCTGAGGTGCATAGAGACTAATCTGCTTGTGGTGTGTTCAACTGAGACATCTCATACAAAAAAAAAAAAGAAACCTTGGATTTTTTTGGACGATGTAACACGAAACAGGCACCCAAAGAACATACAAAAAAACTAGGGCTGCGTCTGAATATCACTACTACCCTACTATACAGTAGGTGAAAAGCAGTAAGCCAAAGGAGTAGTATGTCAGAATTCTCAGTATTCATAAAACCGTAGGTGAGAAATACGCGGATGACCTACTGCTTCCGCCGAGATTCTGCAGTATGGAAGCAATGCATCCCATAAGGCAATGGGACTGGTGCGGAAGGGCTGTCAGAATCAAAAATAGCAGAAGGCAGCACGTTGGCTCTTTTTAAGTTGTAGGTCGCATGACGGTACCAACATGGCGGCTGTAGTACGTCCAGATTGTATTCATACTACACACATATACTGATCAGTACGTACTGAATCGAATGCAGCGCATACTGTCACAGTACGCGATTTCGGACGCGGCCTATGTGAATTGCAGCCATGAGGAAAAGTGGACAGGAAGTATCTGAAGACGTTGGTGGAATCCTCACCCGACAGGATTGGCACTGCTTTAAATAACCAAGTATCACGAAAGAAATAACATGACTATTCTTTCCCTTGAGCTTATAAGATTATAATTTTTGTGCGTGTTCATATACTCCTTTATAGTTTTTGTTACTTGTAAAATGAAGTACATTGTAAAAACCTAACTTTTCTTAGTAAGGGTGTGCAAACTTTTGCTCACAACAGCATAATGGATATCAGCTCAAAAGTGCATGTTGAAAGCCTTTCTACACTTTCCTATGCAACCCCCCACTCCCACACACACTTATAGCTTCTGTTGACATTTTTCTGGCCCAGAAATAAGCTCCGCCCCCAGCTGGAACACAGCAGCTCAGTTCTGCCCTTTTTCCCCTAAAAGGCAACTCAGGAGGGGTGTGCAGTTTCGACAGAGAGGGTGGGCTCAAAACGGGGGAGGGAAAGGGAGATGAGAAGGTTTGTCGATGTTTTAATTGAAACAGTAGAGGGCTGTAAAAGTGACAAACTGCACCTTTAACGCTAGTTGTCAGCTTCAAACACACACCTCCAGTGTAAATGTACTTCAGTATTAACTACAGCGACTAGTGTTTATTCACAACAGCAGTCACACACGGTATGTAAAAGGTAGTAGATAGGATTTAAAATAAAAAAAACCTCTACAAGGTCAATTACCTGTCTGTTTATACTCATGTTTTGAAAAGAAGTCGGTCTTCAGCGCTGAAAAGAAATGTGATGAATCTACCGAGACTAAAATGAAAAGAAACAAAAATAAATAAATAAACTTCTCAACATAAATGATGATTATTAATTAATTTAACATGCTGTTTGAATAGTGTGTATTTAAAACCCGAACAAAGAGGATCAAATTATAGCAGGTTTTAACTAATTATTTAATTCATTTCGATCCCTTTTCATCTTTGTCAAGTAATTAAAATACAGCAATCATTAAAACCCAACATAATGTACAAGTGTCACATTTACCAATGTAACAGGTCTGATACAGTATATATATATATATGTGTGTGTGTGTGTGTGTGTGTGTGTGTAGCAATATTCAGAAGAGGTAAATATTACATTTCTCCATCAGTACGTTTTGGCTCATTCATTTTGTCTTCACATCGGAGAGGAATATGATATAAATTGTGTCCAGCACTGTTACAGCACTGGAGGAACAAACCATTATAAAACACTCAGTTGAATGAATAAATGAATTTAGAACTGAATTTGGATTTTGGGTTAGCAACTCAAATCAAAAGCCACTCGCTAAGCAATATCTCCATTTTTTTTTTTTTACACACATCGTAAAGCTGCAAAGTTTCAAAGTGCGTTCCTGCTCTAACACCACGGTCTTTCAGGGCAGGGTGGACATATCAGGACAAGATGATTACATGTCCGCGCTATTCGTTTTGTATTTATACTTTGTGGATACGTGGGGGCAGGTCACGGTGGCTTAGTGGTTAGCAGGTTTGCCTCACACCTCCGGGGTCAGGGGTTCGAATCCCATCTCCGCTCTGTGTGCGTGGACTCTGCGTGTTCTCCGCGTGCATTGAGGGTTTCTCCAGGTACTCCGGTTTCCTCCCCCAGTCCAAAGACATGCGCTGTTGGTTGAATGGCATTTCCAAATTGTCCGTGTTGTGCGATTGTGCCCTGCAACAGGTTGTGACCCGTCCAGGGTGTCCCCCATGACCCTGCGTAGGATAAGTGGCGTGATGGATGGATGGTGGACGAGTAGGTTCCGTAGACTAGCAGTCATCAGCGTTTTTTTTTTGTTGTTGTTTTTTTGTAACTCTCCTGCTATCAAAAAACCACCCACAAAATTAAAAACGTCAAGAGAACCTAAAGATCGTATTCATACTCGAATGAATAACTTTCACGTGCACTGTGAAAACGTTTACCACTGTGAACGAGTCGTCTCCTATCTGTACAAGAATTTGTGTCCGTATTAGTGACTAGCTTTTGCGTTTGTTATTACATTACGTTAGCCACCACCTTTTTTAACCTTGTCAGTTAGGTTTCTGGGCCAAAACATGGGACTAGGCAGCACACTTGAGCTTTTACTACTTTTACGATTCGTCCACCCCTGCTTCATGATTTCAATAAGATGTACAGTAAGAGCAGGGAGAGCCGCAAAATACACAGTGATTACACCAACCCAAATACCAAAGCTATAAAACCAGTATCACGATGCATTCCTCACATATCACTTCTTCATGAAATGGGCTTTGTATCACCGTGCGGTCCCGAAGGCCCTCAGCAGGAGGTCGGCTGCCAGTCCGGGAGAGACGTCTCCTTGTGCCACCCTGCGCTCCATCTCGGGCAGCGCCGCCTGCACCTCAGGATGTTCCTGAAAAAGGCGCAGGGCGTTTTCCTGGATCAGGCTCCACAGCCAGACCTTCTGCTGCTCACGCCTGCGGGTTTGGAGCTCACCACTAGACAACATGGCGTCACGATACTGCAGCATGACGTCCCAGAGCTCAGGCACACCCTGTCCTGTCTGAGAGGAGACCCGGACCACCTGACCATGACGTCACAGAGAGATAGAGAGAGATAGAGAGAGAGATATTAACATTATCTTTATAGTTTTTCCAGCTGAAGAACCCTTTAGGGTGTCACATGAAAAAAAGACATTTATTCGAATAAATCAGTGGTTTCAAATGGCAGACGTCCTGTGTGAATATACTTCTTAGGCGAAACTTCATCTCTGCTCACATTTCTAGTGAACTTGGACACATAAAATGAAGGAAGTACTAATTTTAGTAGTGTGCAGGCATGCGGTTGTCTATATTTCATTGTACAAGGAAGCTTGTGTATATGACATAGTTCGTGATTCTTGAAATGGGTTCACTGCATGCAAAAAAAGGTGGAATGTTTCCTAATTCTTTCAACAGTAGTTTGCACCGAAATAGAGGATTTTTCACACTACTTTTTCTAGGCTCCGAGTGGAAATGAAATATTGATTTGCAGATTCGGCTCGCTTCGCTTCGTTTCAACACGTGAGCCGGGGATTTGAACAGACAATACATACAGAGCATCTGCATTTATACTTACGTTGACTTTTTCACCCGCCTTTCTGCTTGTCAAAAATCCGATATGAACGGGTCGGACATACACATCCGGCATATTAAAGCGATGCAGCAGAAATTCTTTGACAGGATAAAGTTAATATCGTCTTTAAACACGCTGATAAAGATTTGACATGCACGAAGGTTAAGCACACCCACACAGGCCTTCTCGGTTTCAATGACTGATGAACTACAGGCTGGAAAGTCTTCAGACCAGGGAGGGAAAAAAAAAAAAAAAATCAATATGGCTGAGTGAAAGGGATGCTGCACTGAGAGCCCTCTGTGGATATGGAGACAAAGATGTGAGCGACTCTCGTGTGAATGGGTGGCCTCTAATCAGTGAAATGCCATGCTGGCGCGCTGCCAATAGGCAGATGTACCGCTGTGGGGATAGAAGACAAAGGGCTGCGTGCCAGTGTCCAAAAGGCAGAGCGGAGCATGCTGGGAATTAGACATTACAGCATGTTACATACATAAACCCCTAAGATCAATCTGTGTGATGAAAAATGTGAAGGAATAGGGGTGGACTGAGGATACCAGAGCTCCGAACTGCTAAAAAGTCCCTCATATAGCAAAATGTTATGTGTGGTGCTAACCATGCTGATCAGCGCTGCTGGCATCCCAACCCCAGTGTTAATTAAAGACGGTGGATCAGTCCTCCTGGTATAAAGGCGAGTATTCACAGGCAGGAATGTCCTCGGAGCTCAGCACTCCATCACCGAGACGCTCTGTGAATAGCAGCCCTGGACTGTTTAACGTATTCTGGACGGGGATCGGTTTCCGGCTCAGGCTGACATCTGCGGACCGCATGTGCCGAGCAAAAGCGTCTCAAACAGGACAGATCCAAAACAGCCTCCCCTGCCGGCCACAGGGCCAGAACAACAAGACAAACATCATTTCCTGGGTATGAATTACGTTAGGGACAAAAAGGCTAAGTAGGTTTCATCTCAGTCTGAAACACAAAAAAGCAGATTAGAACGAATTTATAAAGAAGAAAGGTAAGGCGGATGTGAGGAGTGCCTAGAAGGTTGTGAGTACAAATCCCAAGAGTGCTACAGAGCCAGTGTTGATCTTAAAGAAAACAATCCATCTTGAACCACTTCCATCAATATTGATATTTTAGCAAATTTTTTTTATTTTATAATGAAATTCGTGGGCACAGGCTCAAGCTCAATGGGAACAGGCTCATCGAAACTGGGCAGATGACGTCAGAGGAAAGACCAGACGATCTTCAATTGTCCATTCTTGGCTGACAGGAGTGGACCCTGATGTGGTCTCCTGCTGTTGTAGCCCACCCTCCTCGAGGTTCGACATACCGTGAGATGCTTCTCTGCTCATGACGGTTGTAACGAGTGGAGATTTGAGTTGCCGTAGTCTTCCTGTCAGCTCGAACCAGTCTGGCCATTCTCGTCTGACCTCTCTCATCAACAGGGATGCTTTTTGTTTTTCATACCATTCTGTGTAAACTCTAGAGACTGCTGTGTGTGAAAATCCGAGGAGTTTCTGAAAAACTCAGCCCGCCTTGCGCCAACAGCTATGCCACGGTCACTAATGTCACTGATGTCACTGATGTCTGATGTGAACTTTAACTGAAGCTCTTGACCTGTATCTGCATGAGTGTATATAAATAATTTCATCTTCATGTTATCATTTGCTGTTGGGTGTTAAACATGAAAAAAAAAAAAAGCTGAGGGCTCACTTGCATGGGACACGTACCTTAGGTGTCCAGGTTTTAGATTTCTTTCGGAGCAGCTTCAAGGCGCTGGTGTACTCGGCTTGAATCTTGCGTGCCGGAACGAGCAAATCACCGTCTGACTTCGTGACCACGACCAGGTCAGCTTTCTCAATGATACCTCTCTTTATTCCCTGTATTCTCAAATAAAATTTAAAAAAAAATATAAAAAGAGAGAAATTATATTCATCTTACCATGTTTAAACTAGAAATAAACGAAGCAAAATGTTAACCTGTAGCTCGTCGCCTCCTGCTGGTGGAATTAGCAACACAAAGAGGTCCACCATATCAGCCACAGCAAACTCAGACTGTCCAACACCTGAACACGCGCACACACACACACACACACACACACACACAAAACAACAACATTCAGTCAAGTTAACATGCACATATATTAGAGGAAATTCTAGATAATGGTATGCATTTGTTAATATTTTAAGGCAAAAAATATGGTTTTAAATAAATAAATAAATAAATGGCATAAATAAACAAACAAATAAACAAACAAACAAACAAACAAACAAATAAATAGATAGATATACAGTACTGTGCAAAAGTTTTAGGCACATGCAAAGAAATGCTGTAGAGCAAAGATGCCTTCAAAATAATGAAATTAAATGTTTCTACATTTTAAAAGTATACCATAAAGAACAGTAAACAGTGGTAAATGAAACAAAGCCAATATTTAGTGTGACAACAAATAAATAAATAAATAAAAAATAAAAATAAAAATAGTAGTCTCCGGTACAATTAGTGCAGTTTTATAAGGAAATGAGCTGGTAAGTTTTATTGAGCATCTTGCAGAACCAGCCACAGTTCTTCTGGAGACTTTGACTTTCGCACTCGCTTCTTATTTTTGCAGCAAAACCCAGCAGCCTTCATTGTGTTTTTTTGTCTGAAAAGTGTCTCTTATGTAATACGCTGCTTTCTTTAATGACATACAAACATTTTTCTGTACCATTTCATTTTGTGCTAGAAAACTAATGTTTGGGAATCTAAAATGTTTTCTGTACTGATTGATAATGTAGAAGTCATAAAATAAAACTTTTGCACAGTACTGTATCTTGTAATTAAATAAGTCCTTACCCACTGTTTCTACGAGCACGATGTCATAGCCTGCTCCCTCACACAAGACTATGACTTCATTGGTGGTCCTCGTTACCCCGCCGAGTGTGCCCGAAGACGGTGAAGGCCGGATGAAAGCGTTCATGTCTCGTGAGAGCTCTGTCATCCGTGTCTTATCCCCCATCAGCGAGCCTGCAGCAACACGGTGGCTTTCACATTGACATTGCTTTTTTTTTTTTTTTTAAACTGATAACATAAATGTATAATAGTATTTATACCACAGTGCTGTTGAATTCTCGATTCTTTTTGTTCAGAAGGTGTTGATTAATTTTCCATAACAGCAGCTCTGACAGTAGCGCAGTTACAAGTCACAGGCTTTTTATAATATGTTATCATTTCTATAGTAACAAATAGTTCACAGGGACTTGTATGGAAAATGCTCCATTCTAGAGCTGGATTGTACCGATACCGATAACTGAGTAGGTCAGTACCTGCCGATAACCGATTATCCAACCGATAGTTTTTAAAATTGATACTCAATGAAAACGTAACACTCAAAGTAAAATAAACAGTACTGACTGTATCATGAAAATGCACTGTACTTTTTTAAAATGAAATAAATATATAAATATTAGTATATATTAAATATGAATAAATATCATGTATGTATAAGTAAATAAAAGATATACACCCAAAAAGTAACACTCCAAATAACAAACAAACAAACAAGACATCCAAAATGAATAAAAAAACACTTCAAATAACACAACAAAATTTGTGAGTGATAGTTTTTTATTTCGCCTCTAGAGGCCGCTCTCGTACTGTATAATGATAGAGGACCCTTCTCAGCCGCTCCAGCAACGGATGCAACCGGAAAAAACTATTGGTGTGGATTTTTGCCAATAACCACATCGGTTATTGGCGCCGATTAATCAGCAAAACCAATCGATCGGTCGATCTCTACTCCATACGAACAGATTTTTAAAAAAACAACAAAAAAAACCAAACCCATAGGATCATTGATATGGTGAAGTTTATTTAACCTTTATTTAACACTTATGGAAGGAGCGTCCAGTGTTAGCTCTTTGTAACTCTCTGAGGTAAAGCTGTAACTTTAGGTTTTCCACCACAGGAAAGTCTTCAAGAAAGACAACTTTATGGTTTCTCAGAAAAGATGGCAAGTTAAATTTTTTTCGTCTCATTAACTCCAAGAGAGAGAGGAACAGGATATTACTTCTTAACTTCTTTCACATTTTTAAACATAACTATAAACGGATCAAATCTATGACGTGTGTTAATAATTTAAAAACCGTAATAGTCAGCAAATCGCTGTGCTATAAGATGAATAAAACAAATCAGGACGTTACAGGAAAATAATCAACATTGGGGTGGTAACAGTAAGTCCACTTCTCATCGGGTCACATCACCCCATCCTGTCGTTGATTATTATTCTATAACAGAATGCCTCCCCACGAGTTTATTCCTTACATCATGCTTTTCTTATTAGCTTGAAGCGAAACCAGAACTTCACAATTCCAGGTCACATGACCACCACAAGTCGAGCTGAGATCTGACCGGTTGCTCATGATGAAAATAGAAGGCTACACAATCCACCAGCCTATGTGGTTGTTTGGTCTGAGTTGTATTGTATTAGACACTGTCCTGTATGCTGTGGAGCTCACCTCCAGTAGTGCATGAAGAAGGGTCCACAGCCAACACTGAGACTCTGTGGCCTTTTCCCGTCAGCATTTTCCCCAGCACCTCGATGAAGGAGGATTTCCCAGCACCGGGAGGACCAGACAAACCTGCAGTCACAAACACAGTAAAGAAAGACAGCTTTTTAACATTTCATTTAATGAGTATTTGGCAGGATTTCTCTACTCCGTTAGGATCAGACTCTACCTAATGCTATTACACAGAAAAGACACCCACGTTGCAATCGTTCTGATTCCTCCTGTGTAATGCTCATTCGTTTTCCTTCCACTTTTCCTGGCGGGAGTCGTGGTGCCAGCAGACTGAGAATGTCGGTCCAGACTCTTCTACCCTTGGCCATAGATTCCAGCTCCTCCTGGGGGATCTCCAAACATCTCCCAAGCCAACTGCCAAAAGTGTGTTGACACCTGACCATGACACTTATGTGATTATTAAACATCCTATACCAGATTTACTCCCCCTTTGCCGTTATAAAAACCTCCACTCTTCTGGGAAGGCTTTCCACTAGATTTTGGAGCGTGGCTGTGGGGATTTGTGTTCGTTCAGCTACAAGAGCATTAGTGAGATCAGGCAGTGATGTTTGGTGAGGAGGTCTGGGGTTCAGTCAGTGTTCCAGTTCATCCCAAAGGTGTTCAGTGGGGTTGAGGTCAGGGCTCTGTGGAGGACACTCGAGTTCTTCCACTCCAACCTTAACACACCATGTCTTCATGGAGCTCGCTTTGTGCACAGCCACTTTGTCATGCTGGAACAGGTTTGGGGCTCTTAGTTCCGGTGAAGGGAAACTGTAACGCTACAGCACACAAAGACGTTCTATACAATTGTGTGCTTCCAACTTTGTGACAACAGTTTGGGGAAGGTCAGGTGTCCACATACTTTTGGCCATATAGTGTGATTAGTGTATATGCTCTGTAGCGGGTCCTGGGTCTGCCCCAGTCTAATATACCTGAGACAGCTGGATGCGTCCTTGTAAGGAGCAGTGGGGCTACTCTGAGACGTTCCCTGATTGTCAAGCTCCTCACCTTATCACAGACAGAACTTTACTTGTTGTTTATTTGGGCAGCTCAGTGGTGCAGGTCCTGGGCCCCTGGTTTGATCCTGAGCTTGTGTGGCATTTTGCATGTTCCTCTGTGTCTGTCTGGGTTTCCTCTTGGTGCTCTGGTTTCCTCCCGTGTCCCAAAAACATGCCGGTAGATAGATTAATGAGTCTAAATTGTCCATAAGTGTGAACGAGTGCGTGAGTGAGTGAGTGAGTGTGTGTGTGTGTGTGCGTGTGTGTGTGTCCCATCCAGGGTGTATTCCCACCTAGGCTCCGGATCCATGGCAAGATGAACGGATGTATTCATTTTTAACGATATTTCGTGTTTATTTATCTCTGCAACTCCTTCACTCACCCACTCTGAAGGCCACCGGTTTCCCTCCTGCCATCCTCTCGCGCTCTTGCCGGTACACCAGCACCCTCTGCATCAGCACCTGGGCCAGCTCCTTCTTCCGAGGATGCTGCGTCTCCACCAGCGTTATACACTCAGCCAGAGAAGACCTCTGACCCCTGACCAGGCCGTCGTACAGCCGCTCGAGCACGGTCCTCTCTCTGACCGTCAGATCCGACACACTGTGGCTCAAAGCCTCCTCCGTGGACACGTTCCTCCGGTGGGACAGGACACAGACGGGAGCATGACGCAACTCTGCGCTGGTCCTTTGAAGGATTTGGGAGGAATGTATAGCTGTGGCTGAGCGCAGAGTCCTGAGACGATATAAAAACGGGAGGAGGGCAGCCGGAGCCATGGCACCGGGACGAAGAGGCCTGGATACAGCGACTGGAGGGGCAGAGAGAGGAGAGGAACGAGCGAGAGAATCACTCAAACGTGTGTGTACTCACAGTCCTATACTATAGAACATACAATTTATTCTTTTGCTGTATTTATTTATTGGATGTGCGAACTTTTTATTAGACTATAACAGTGTTTCAGACGAGTTTCAAACAAAAACAGGAAGTAATATTTTCAAGAGTAAAATAAAGACCAGCACTGGTGAAGACACACTGGATGTTAAAGCAAACAAACACAGAGGGTCTTTATTTGACTATAACTAGGTTTTAGGCTTAAAACAAAACAAAAAAAACAAAAAAACAAATGTAAGAGTAATCACTAATTTTATTCATTTATTTTTAACGCATCATATTTATTTTAATTATTTTTTTTTTTATATAATACTGGATGGGCAAATGAACAAACACAGTGGGTTGTTATTACGCTGCCACTGTGTTGTAGGTTTTAAAAAAAAAATAATAATAATAATAAAAAAAAGATATTATATCTTAAATATAGATATGAAATATGTTTTAAAGAGTAAAATAAAATATAAATAAATACTTATGTCGTGTGTATTTATTTATTTATTTTTTCATTTGGGGTGAAGCAACACTGGATTTTACAGTGAATAAACACTTTTGTTCTTTATCTGACTATAATGGTGTTTTAGGCTTAAAAAAAAAGAAAGAAAAAAGGAAAAACAAACAGGAGGTGATTTTTAAAAAGAGTAATCTTTCATTTTTAAGCCTTTTATTTATTTTTACGTGCTGTTTTTGAAGCAACAACACGGGATGAACGAATGAAGAAACACAGAGGTTAGTTACTGACCTATAACAGTGCTGCTATCTATCTATCTATCTATCTATCTATAAGAAGAAAAAAGGATGCAATATATTGTGACAGACAGACACATCTTTCCTTTCTTTTTGAGGTGACACAACACTGGATGTTAAAATGAACAGTTGTTTTAGGTTTTTAAAATAAAAAAAATAAAAAAATTAACTAAAAAGACAGAAAACAAAGACTATGTCTACTAATACTATGTCTACTACTGTCTACTACTAATATATTAGTATTAATATTAGTGTTAATATTTTTATTTCATATATTATTTTAAGGTTAAATAAGACTATGTGCAAAAGAGTGTCCTTATTAGACTAAACCCGCATTTTAGTTAACACTTCTTAACTATTTTATTTAAAAACACTTCTTGTTGTAAATAATAGAGACACAAGTCTGCTGTAAGTCACCGCTCTGAGATGATGATTTTAAACTCTTCACTCATTCATGACACTCACTAACACTCCTGTACCCTTTAACACCGACTTCTTACCTTAACACACTCTCTCTCACTCTCTCTCTCTCTCTCTCACCCCACAAACACCTTCCTCACCAACATTATTTACCTAAAACCCGAGCAAACCTCTTCACTGCCTCGGAGTGTCGCTCAGTCAGCGGCCGCATCCCAAACTCCGCCCTACGGTACACCAGGTACAGTAGATAAGGTGAGAAACGCCGTTATTTCAATCCTGCTGTAGTGCACAGATAGAGGGAGTAAGGAGTTGTTTGAGATTCAGCCGCTATCATTGACCTCCCACGCGAGGTAACAGTGAGGGCTAACGTTCGCTTCCGGGTCGCGACCTGGAGTCGCGTTTTTCTTTTTCCATAATAAAAGTCTGGGTTTATTAAGAAGAAAGTCATTCAGTTTCAATCGAGATCGACCAACGACTGTACAGTCACTGAGATTATTATATATAAAAAATAATGATATTCATTATAAATATAATAATAATATTTATAACTACTAATATAACAACAGTGTTTATTATTATTATTATTATTATTATTATTATTATTATTATTATTATTATTATTATCCATCCATCCATTTTCCATAGGGCTCATCAATAATAATAATAATAATAATAATAATAATAATAATAATAATAATAATAATAATAATAATAATAATAGGCTCGTAGGCTATAAATGAGAAAACAGAGAAAACAGGATTTTTATTTTTCATCTATCTATCTATCTATCTATCTATCTATCTATCTATCTATCTATCTATCTATCTATCTATCTATCTATCTATCTATCTATCTATCTATCTATCTCTGCTTTCATAGGTTTACTTTGTTTCCCTTTATGTGCTGAGCATCACATTCAAACACATTTAACATGAATTGATGACCAGTACTACGAGTCTTCCTTTATTTTGTCTTTATTGTGCAGCCTTTCAGGTTTTTCATTTCCCTCAACTGCAATTCATTCACCGAACATGGAAGTTCATTTTTTTTTTTGTCTGACTATTTGAGCTGTGAAAATGACCAAGATACATAGCTCTTGTCTTCATGTCTCAAATGACTGAGTACTGTGGATGACTATGGGACATGTCACTTCAGCATGTACAGTACAGTACCTAAAAAAGCTAGGCAAGAACCAGCGTTCTGTGCCGTATAAGACTAACGCAACACCGCAATACAATAGGTGCACAGCTAATAATCTGTACCACATGTGGAAAAGCAATGTAACTACAACAATCATCACTAGATTTCATGGAATATAATGACTACTATATGTGCAATACCGGCTGGATATAGATGGGAATATGTGCAATAATGATGTGACACAACAAGGTATATGTATATATAACGTATAAAAATGAAGTGAAAAACAATCAGACAAATAGGAAAAGTAAAAAAACTTACAATAACCCGGTTGCATAAGTGTGCAGACCCTTTTATAACTGGAGATGTGGCTGTGTTCAGAATGAACCAATCACATTCAATCTCTTGTTGAAAAGTTATTATCATACAGCTGCCATCAATGAAATTATTCTGACTGACTCCAAATGAAGACCAGCTGTTTCTGTAGGATTTTCTTCACATCTTCTTGGTTTCATCTGACTGCTGAAGCCATGGAGCTTACAAAGCAAAGAGCTTACAAAGCACGCGTGGCATCTCACTGTTGAAGGGAATCGATCAGGAGAGGGGTATAAAAGAATTTACAAAATTCTAAATGTACCATGGAACACCGCGAAGGCCGTCATCAACAAATAGAGAAAATGGAGCACCATTCTGACTATTTTTCACTTAACTTTTATACGTTGTAATTTCATATTGAGGGTGGAAGTGTTCTGACATGCTTGATCTTGATTTCAAATTTTTCCATCACAAAAACTTGCCATTTTAACTATGTACATGGGGAGAGGACATGGGGAGGATACATGGTGAGGGGACATGGTGAGGGTACATGGTGAGGGGACATGGTGTGGGTACATGGTGAGGGGACATGGTGAGGGTACATGGTGAGGGGACATGGGGAGGGTACATGGTGAGGGGACATGGGGAGGATACATGGTGAGGGTACATGGTGAGGGGACATGGGGAGGGTACATGGTGAGGGTACATGGTGAGGGGACATGGGGAGGGTACATGGTGAGGGGACATGGGAAGGTGACATGGGGAGGGTACATGGTGAGGGGACATGGGGAGGGTACATGGGGAGGATACATGGGGAGGATACATGGGGAGGGTACATGGGGAGGTGACATGGGGAGGGGACATGGGGAGGGTACATGGGGAGGGTACATGGGGAGGATACATGGTGAGGGGACATGGGGAGGGTACATGGGGAGGGTACATGGGGAGGGTACATGGGGAGGGTACATGGGGAGGGTACATGGTGAGGGGACATGGGGAGGGTACATGGTGAGGGGACATGGGGAGGGTACATGGGGAGGGTACATGGTGAGGGGACAGGTGCTGTTTGTGTGTACACTTGTCTGTCTGTAAGTGAAGGCAGTGTTTGTGTAATACTGTTTGTGTGTAAATTTGTCTGTCTGTAAGTGCTGTTTGTGTATGTAGTCTCTGTGTGTACACTTGTCCACCATGGAGATGCAACTTCTTCAACTTTTCAATACCATCACATTATTCCATGTAAGGTGAAATGACCTATTTTCATTTTTATTCATTTTTCCATCATGAAACTTTGTGTGTTTGTTCGTAGTAAAGTAAAAAAAAAAAAAAAAAGAGAAGACTTTAAACCACAGCATGTAGTCAGCGGTGCTGCCGATGCTTCTTCATTAAGGTGCTTTGAAAAGCCTCAGACGTACGAGATCATTCTGTATCGGCTTCGACTACAGTTTCAGTTATGTGCCTCACGTTAAAAGAAGACACTCAAGTCTGTGATATTGAAACAATTTTATTTCTGTATCTTCCAGTAGAGTTTTGATATTCATGGCTAAAACTGCTTCCTGGAAAACACTACACAGCAACGACAGCACAAAAAAAAAAAAAAGAAAAAAAAGAAAAAAGGACGGAAACATAGACACAAAGCCGACTATGAAAGTGCACATACGACAGAACGACAATAGATTTTCTTTAAAAAATAAAATACAAAAAAAAAACAAACAAACAAAAAGTTTCAATTTAAAACAGCGGATTGTATTTCTCTTGAATAAAAAAAAAAATAAAATAATGAAAGGTAATCACAAATATAAACTTTTTACAAAAAAAAAAAAAAAATCAAATAGTGCCATTTAGAAAGTAACCGAATAAAATCAGTTATTTTACTTTAAAATGCTGAAAAAATAAAATAAAAATAATAAATGCTCAGGCAAGACTCACTGCTGCTTTAATGATGAATAATTGGGTATCATCATGGGGTCAAAATCTCAATTCGAGACAGGTCTTACCTCACGGGAAGTGATGATAATCATTAAAGTCTCAGAGTGTTATAATGCCGCACTGCTTTTGGCTTGGACTATAATTTCCAAATTCATGGCAGGAGTTCATGGGGGATTTGCTTTTGCGCCGAACGTGTGAAGTAGCAGTGAAGCCGGCTCAGCGGTTAATGCTGTGTGCAAGTGATCAGAAGGTTGTGAGGTCAAATCCCAGGATGAAATGTGTTAAATACGTAAAAGAATTTTTTACTTTATAGGCGGTAAAAGTTCAGCGACATGCAGATAATCCCACATGGACTCCTGAGGCCTGCATTTTGGTATCTGTGAGCATCAGACGTTTGCAAAACGAAATGGCGAAAGAAAAAAATAAAGGAGATTCACCGGTATAGATCAGACGGCTGTGTGTCAGGATATGTTCATCCAGGCTGACTGGATTTTCCGCCGAGCAGATTTTTCTCGTGTTTGGTCTGAGCCGCTTCTGGTTTACGAGTTCTCGTTGAAACAGAAGAACGTCTCTCAACGAGTGTTTATACCGCAGCGCCGTGTCGCGGATTAACTTCGAGAGAGAGAGAGAGAGAAAAAAAGTGAGGCTGGTGAAGGAACGACTCTGTATAGCTGCTAAGATGTAAGTGATACCAGGAACGAACCTTGTCTCACAGACATTACACGGAACTATAAACGAATAAAAAGTGACGTTCTTCGTGAAAATTCGAACCGTTGTGGTTTTAGAGGAATAAAACACTGTGGCTTTTATACGAAGGTAATATTAAATGCAACAGCCAAGTGCTGTTATAGAAAAATAATCAATGACGAACTGGTGTGATACGGCTCGACGTTTACCCACAATCCCTTTCTCCGAATTGTGAAACGGATTGGATCCAGAAGTATTAATCAGCCAACTGGCCCGCGGATGAGATCTGCGGACCAAGAGAACGGAGCTGCTGAGGAGTGATGGACTCCTCTAGTCCTCCATCACTGAGCTGAGACTTAAAATATCTCTCACCCATCATACATGTGCGTTCGAGGGATGTCAAAAGTGTGAAAACAGACTGAAAAACAGGAAGCGCGGCTAATTATCTGTACTGCGTGACGACGTCCGTTGTTAGAAGCGATATATAAATAAAACGGAATTGAATTGACGTCATATAATATTTTGGGTAATTAGTAACGGCCAGATGTGTGTGAGATTTTGTTCTCCTACTAATCCGGGTGTAAGTTTTTGGTGTAGTTTTCCTGCATGATTAGGCTACTTTTGAACAGCCGACGCGTTGTTTTAATTCGTTCTCATAAATCATTCTCATTTTTAATTTGCGATTCAAACGTGTAATAACAAACGAGATCATTTTAGGACCTTGGTGAAAGAACTGTTTAGAGAAACTCTGTACAAAAATTTTTGTGCGTGTGGATTTTCACCCTATTGTCAGGAAAGCGATATCTGCCCTCTTCCACATACATGAGCTCACAGACGCCCACGATTGGCTGCTGTGATTGACAGGCGAGAGAGAGAGTATGCCCCTCCCACCCAGAGAGCACGGCCAATTTTGCTCTCGTGACCCCTGGGCACGGACGGTTGTGACACCGTTGGGATTCGAACTCGGGATCTTCAGACAACTCCATCTTTAATACTGCTCGTCATTTGGGATTTTTTTTCGTCACGCCAAATCCGCCAAAACCTATGTCAGGCTAGTACCTATGTCACGGAACATGTCCATCAATGTTCCTCACGTCTAAACACGTTAAACGGGATATTTGTGATGATGCCAATTTTGCAATTGCACGCAAATCTTATTCTGTCCACATTTCATTAAAAACTATTAGTAATCGGATGATTTCGGGTTTCGTTCATAACAAAGTCATTGTTCCATATTGAAACATCAAACAAACATAGTTTGTTTAATCACATTTTTATTGGATCAACCAATCAGAATCGTGCATTTTTCCTGTTTCGGTTTGACAGCTATTAGTCAGCTAGCTATACTCAAGAGCTCAGGGATTTTGGCGGTGACATCAGAAGAAATACTGGTTCACTACAGGAAAAGGAAAAAAAGATGTGTAGATCTGCTTTTTTTTTTTTTTTTTTACTGCATTACTAACATATTAATTTAATTATTTTGAACTGAACGCTTATTAACCTCATTAATATGGCACGGTAATACCACTCTCGCTTCTACAGCTCTCTGGGTGCGTCTCAATCAGCTCCCTAGTTCAGTAGCCAGGGCACTGATCAGGGAGTCGGCCGTTTTAAGGGCCGTCTCAATCGCAAAATCCTTCCAGTGCACTGAAACGTTCGGTGCCTAAAAAAAAAATCCCACAATGCACCGCTATGTTCCAGACACTATGTTCCCTTACCGGAAATGACGTCATGTTTTCTGAATCCTCTCAGCTCGGAAAAAATAAAATGGCGGACGAACTCTCAGCCAACTTCGTCTACAAATGTAAGTAGCTTGTTATTGTTGTGGATCTCGAATGATTACGTACGTTAGCCATTTTTTTTGACATTCTATATACGGTTTGTTTGAGTCTAACGACTTTTAAGTGTTTAATGATTTTTTTTTTAAAAATCCACTAACTAGCCTACGATCCTGCTCGAAGTACCATGACAGAAATGCATGCGATTAAGCTAGCAAATTTATATGACATATAATGTCAGAATGATAGTACGTAGAGTACGTAGTATGTCGTATGTCGCCGGAAACTGAGTCATCAGTGTCCCAGTGTGTAGTGAGCCAGGGTCCTTACCGGTGCCCCAACTCGTGTTCACCACATACTGATTCACCACCTCGGGAGCTAGGGAGCTGATTGAGACACACCCTCTGGCATCCACTTATCAATTTAATTACAGAGATCATGCTGTGATTTTATTTAGAATATTTCCTCATCTAGGCTGAAATTAATTCCTGGCACGAGAGAATTTATTTAATTTATTTAATGAGCAGCTTCATCATTCATCATTAATACTTTGTTGATAAACTTGTACTGTAATGGACTGAACTTCATTTTAAACTGAACTTCACACTGAGAGAATTTAGCACGTGGTTCCCAAGAGCGATTTGCGTGACGAATTTGCTACACACCGCGAGCGCCTCCTGACGTACTGCGTCCGGCCCTGAGACTGACATCGAGCAACACTGGGTTGAAAAAATACTTCACTCCAAAACACAAACACAACAACGAATGAAAGCTGGAGTTGTCTGTCCTTTAGCGTGATTTCATTTTCATTAATGAGAACGGACTTTAGTGTCTTTCATTCATTATTATAAACGTTTAGGATAAAGGGACACATTAGGAATTAGGAAAACAGTGCTTGCCTCTTCTCTCATACTTCTTACTCTTATCTGTTAAAATTACTCTGGCAAAAAAAAAAATAAAAAAAATAAAATGATAATAAAAACAGACTGCACAGCATTTCCTCTAATAATCAGCACATCTACTTTTTACACTACCTTTAAAATCATCTGAAATCAGTCGGATGCAGTAAAAGTAGAGCACGAGTCTGCCTATGCGCTCCTACTCTGCTAACATCATGCCGTTTAACCCACACATTGTTTCCCCATTACAACTTTTGATCATTCCCTTCCACCTCTCCATTTCCCCCCCCCACTAGATTTTTCCCCCCTCATTTTTGCTACATTTTCTTGCAAAAACAAAAAGGAGCATAAAAACTGTAATACATCCTCTTCTACACGGCACAGACACTTTCTAGAAAGTTCATCTGACGCGTAATGTCTACAAATATTTACTCATTTTTATCTCTAAGCAGGTCAGTCGTGTCGCGTAACCCCCTCTACTGTAGTCACTGTACCTAAACAAATCCCCCCAATTTAAATGGAACACTGATGTATTTTGCAAACAAAAAGAAAAAGAAAGGAGAAGATGTGAAAGAGGAAAGCGCCCGCTGTCACAAGACCGAAGGAGGATACTTGCAACGAGTACGATGGCCTCATCAGTGAATTCGATTGGTCACACAGAGTTATCAAGTATCTTCCAGATGTTAGTTGACTGAAGACTTCGCCCGCTGCCAGTCAAATCATATACAACTGCCCTGCCCCATAGCCCCACAGCCCCATCGTTAACCCCACTCCCTCCCCTCTCCGCCCGCACGTCTCCATGGAAACCAGGAAACAGAGTTTTTAGGACACGGAGGAGATGGGGTTGTGAGGAGAGCCCATCTGCGTGAGAACCTTGTCCAGCCACTGCAGCGGTCCGTGGAGGTGGATCTCGATCCAGCAGGGGGTGCTGGTCACGTCCTGACGATGGTATTCAGCTCCCCAGCCCTGGCAAAGGAAATCAACGTTAGCACTGATCTGTACACACTGCCATGTCATAAACGTCTATTAAGATGAATTATTATTCAATTCTGCCTCCATGCAGTAGTGTCCGAAAAATATTTAATAGTTAGGAAAGTAATATTTTTCAAACAAGACTAATTACAAGACTTAATTCTTAATATAGGGGCATAATGGGTTCATAGGTTAAAAAATAAATTAATTAATGGCTGATATAAGGATAGATGGATAGATAGATATATCTATATCTATCTATCTATCTATCTATCTATTTATCTATATCTATATATATAAATATATATATATATATATATATATATATATATATATATATATATATATATATATATATATATATATTAATAATAATAATAATAATAATATCCTGCAAATATCAAGCAAAAATCAAACTGAAACGAAGACTAAAACAAGACTACATCATTCTTCACTATTATAGTGATAGAAGTGGGTAAGATACAAAAATCTTTTAAGTAAATTTGAGGGGAAAAAAACATTTTTCAGACAAGACTGCAGCAGTCTTTGCAAATATAGGGGTAAAATGGGTTAATGAGTAAAAATAAAACATCTAAAAAATAAAATAAATGAATAATGAACAAAACAAACAAACAAATATATAAAGACTGAAAGTAAAGAAAAAGGTTTATATTATATGGGAATAATTTATAAATTTAAGTTTATATGGAAAAAATAATTAGTCATACATTACTCTTCATTAATATACAGATAAAATATTTGGCTTTTTTTTAAATTAGAAAAAAATTGGGTAAGGTAAATAAATATAAAGAATATATCAAAAGGTCCTGCAAATATATCAAACTGAAATGTGAGAAAAAGACTAAAACAAGACTAAAATGTGGGAAGAAAACTAAATGCAGGGAGAAAGAAAATGAAATGTCTTTAATAACACTGTATCATTTTTTACTAATACGAGTAAAAATGTGTCAAGGGGTAAAAAAAAAAAAAAAATTGTTAAAAATTTAAATAACCGCTATTTCAATAGGAACACTACTGATTTCTTTGTTTGTAATTAAAAGTTTTTAATCCCAGTAGAAAATAGTAGAAATTTAAATAGAAAAAAAGTAGAAATTTCTTTTACCACGCAGACTTTTCTTATCTCCAAACATGTATTTCTAAAATATTGGGCTTTTTCTTATTTAAAACACAAACATATTATATCTATACCTTAGGCCAAGTCTTTTCCAACATGCTGAGTAGACACATTCAACTTGCGATCTGAATTTATTCATTATGTTCATACCTGAATCATATTCATTATGATTCATTCGTTTAAAACTCCATTACTAAAGGTCGTCTGAATAAGAATAAAGCAAAACGAGACATCGGTATTGGCGTGTAACTGCATTCCTGCTGATTAATTACAGCCATTAGGCTTGAGTTTTCTTACTGAGGTGAACACACTAAGACGTCCACGCTACCTTGACAAAGCTCATGCGAATAGTGCACATCTTGGTGAGCTCGTAGACGGCCTCGAAGCCGTGGTTGACGGATTGGGCGAGCAGCTCGGCAAACTCCTGGTTGTTGAAGATCTTGAGGCTGCAGCCGCTCGGGATCTTGCACACGGTGGTGGGGTGGAAGCCGTGGTGGTAGTTGCAGTTGCGGCTCTGCACGAAGATGCTGCTGTCGCTCAGGCACTCGGCGTACACCTCGCCTCCTACGTAGTACAAGTGCACGCCTGCCAAACAACATCCACATCCGTTATAACTTCATTAAAACGCCTGGATCTGCTGACACAAATAACTGGATTAGAGCTGGAAGTTGTAGCTGTAGATGTAGATAATTTTCACATAATTTTTTTTTTTTTAATTTAAATAATGAGGTATTTAACAAAAAATGTATAATCAATGATATGGTGCGGTTTTCTGTAAGGGTATGTTTATTTATCATGTATGGAAGGCGTCTCCGGCGTCGGCATTTTGTAACAGTCAGTGATTTATGAAAAATCTTCACGGTTGAAGGCTTTGCGCTTTTCAGTCCCTCCAGGATTTTGCGTTCTCAGAAAGCGAACTCCGTGATATTCGGAGGAGCTTGCAATCTTCCAAAATTACTGCAGATTTTCCACAGAACTGGCCCAAGACTCGAACAGGGCTTTGGCTGAATGCGCGTTGTGATGACATCACACAACTGATGACATCACACAAACGCGCATTCAGCCAAAGCCCTCGTCGAGTTTCTCTGTAATATGACAAGCTGCATTTTTTGGCGTTACTAACTTCAATAGAGAGGAAAAAAGAACGACTGTTTATAGCTACTATAATGTAAGCGATGACAGGAACTAACTTGCTACATGTAACTATAAACAGATTAAAAAAAGAAGTATGACGTGTTGTTCTTTTAACAAATAAAAATGTATCACCCCATCACTGATTATTTTCCCGTAAACAGCACGCTCTGTCTTGTTTTATTTCTTACATAATATATCTAATTCAATATCTAATACAAAGAGAGGTGATTTTATACTTCACGGCTTGCTTCTGATTGGCTGGAAGATACCAGGACACTGTTAATGTAGTCCAAAATCTAATCAAAAATTGAAATCACTGCTCATCATACCATGTTGCAAAGCTCATCAATAAGGGTATGTACTTCAATTAATTAATTTTAGTAATTAAGCTTAAGGTGAAAGGAATTGTTTTAGGTCTTAAGTCTGGGGAGGTGTTTTAGGTGAAAATGACAGAAACAAAAGTCCGCCCTCAATAACAACAGTCATATACCGTAGCTTTTTAATATGTTAGAACATGATCTATTTTTTATGAACGATTTTGCTATTTTTCATCATTTAGTTCAAATTAAACAAAGCACATGCATAGCAAATGTAGCTAAGCTATAAGCAAGGCGAAGGAAACATCACCCCGTGGTATTTTTTTTGCCCATTCGTTCCTGATATTGGGACACTGTAGTATGATCCTAATGGGAATTTGTTGATCGATTGAAATCAGGCCACGCAGTACACCTCCAGGAAGTGGACTGAGTAACATTAATCTATATTATCAGTTTGCACGAGCTGCGCCCCGATGAACTGCATCGTCAGTTAAACCACACGGAAAACCACAAATATATCCGTAATGCACACAGAGTCCCGTTTCGAACCTTTGCCGATGTGCCGGCGTGTGTTCTCGATGGTGGAGTTGCGGTTCACGTTGGACAGCAGGCCCAGGCAGAAGCGGTTGCGATTGTTGGACGGGTCGGTGAAGCCGTCCACCAGGACGCTGGTCGAGGACGCCTGGAAGGCCTCTCCAACCCGGTTATTCAGCTCGTAGTACACGATGGAGCACCAGTGCTTGGGTTCTTCGTAGGCCACCGACTGCACATCTGCACACAGAGAGACAGACACAAACGACGTGATGATGTATCATACAGTATATCATATTTATACCACAGTGCTTTTAAAGTCTTAATTCTGATCGGCCCACATAACCAAGGAATAACAGTAAACAGGTTAATAAAGCGTGGTGTTGTAATCGCTGATATGGTGGCGTTTTCACTAAGGAGACGTTTATAGAAGGAGTCTCCAGTGCTAGTGCTTTGTAACAGGCTTTCCGGGTAACATGACAGGTTTCCATTTTTTGTCTCATTGACTTCAAGAAAAACAAAGAGGAAAAACAGACAGACTGGTGGAAAACTGCAGTAACGTGATAACAGGAGCTAACTTATTCTGCATTGACAAATTGTGTAAGACGTGTAAAACATTTCGGGACGTGCTGTTATGCCAAAATAATCGACTTTGGAGTGAAAATAGTAACTCTGTTTCGCACCGTCACTGATCATGTTCCTACAACAGCGCACCCCAAGTGTTTTATTCCTCACATATAATATAAAGGGTATCATAATCAGTTAAAAAGTAAAAATGCTGGTATGGTACCATATCCACAACTGATAATCTGAGTGAACATTTAGTCTGAGTGAATAACTCACACCATTAAACTGCACAAGATCATATCCTACAGACGTTATAGTGCTCTCTGGTGGCTCCGCCCACTCTGTGATTGGCGAGTGATCATACGTCTGCAGTCCCGCACTGATTTTTGCAGTACATCACCGGGCTACTAATGTCATGACTACATCATACTGAATTTCCCAGTGTTTGTGGAAAAGTGCACACGATTTGAGACTTTGTTTGAAATTCTATTTAAAAAAATAAAAAATAAACAATGAAATAGTGATAAATTAATGTTAGACACTGCTCTATACACGTTGCAAGCAATGTGATCTTGCCTACAGTTGGAAAATTATTATTAGGATTCCTCCATCAGGAGGAAACCCATTGTTATTGTTAGTATTCTTATTATTATTCTCATTATCTCCATAAAGTGCCCAATAACTCAAAATCTGAATGGTAAAAAGTTTTTAAATTTGGCACGTTGATACTACAGGCCACGAGTCACTCCCACACCAAAAATGGCCCACATGCGCCCATAGGTGGCGTTACAGGCCACGCCCAAAATCTATGTGATTTTCCCTCCGCCCCACAAGTCCAAAATGTCTGAAATTGGTATACATGCCTTATTTCTCATGGGGAACAAAGAAGCCATTGGGACCCATAAAGTCCGCCATGATGTCCAAAACTACAAAAATCTTCTTCTCATGAACCGAAGGTCCGATTGACTTGAACTGTGGTACATATGTGTGGGATACATGTCTGGCTATAGGGTGATAAGCAATAAGGAATCGAATAAAAATTGGCCGAACTATTTACATATTGGTGAACTGACAACTGTTGCGCATATTTCTTGTGTCCATAAATCAATGGAACATTAACCTATGGACTTGTTCTGTGCCAGACACAAAGAGGACACTACAGTATGTTACCATGTGCGATGGCAACCTCATATCTCCAAAAACAATGACATTAAAAGGAATAACTCTGATAATATCTGTTATATTATGTTTAGCAATATGTTTATCATCCTCTAGATGGCGGTGTTGGTCTTGGAACGATCATTTGTGGAAAGCTACAAATGTACATTTCTCTACCATGTCAATTTTGAAATGGGCGGCAATCTTGAGGAGGAATCCGCCATCGCTGCTTGCAGCTATATTTCTGTATTTACGTTTATCTACTCATTCGGATTTGTTTCCTTATTGTTTGACAGCAGGAGCTATGGAAACCATTTGATTCAATTAATGACATTAGTTCAATAAATCACATTATAAAAAAATCTGCGGCTAAAATGTGAATCTGGAGTCTGAGCTCATGTAAATAAGCCGGGCTAAAATCTAACCTAATAAGCTGCTATGTCAACATCTCCAAACTGACATTATCTGATCATATTATAATCAGATTATCACTAATGTTTATAATCTAATTAGGACTCTAATCACACAGCTGTATTAACTAATACAAAAGCTATTCACACACCAGACCCCGTATCTGAATCAGTGTTGTGTGAGGGTCCATGATGAATATCAGATGAACATGCGAGCCAGTCGTGCTACCCTTCCCTCCTCCTCCTCCTCCTCCTCCTCCTCCTCCTCTGAGAGAGCTGAAGTGTGTTTATCCAGCACACGGCTCTCCTCTGCTTCCTGAGCCGGGTGGCACTGAATCGCAGGTGTGTTTTGTCTACCCCTTTCCCACCAGAGCTCTCACAATGGGGCAGCGCCCGATGCTGCTACACAGGATGCAGCTTGAGCTCGGCTCGCAAACCTCCCGCTCCACTCACATCTCCACAAAGAAACGTCAACAAACTCCACGTCTCCCTATACAGAGCCATACAACTTATTTTCCATGGCATGATCAGATTTACTGATATTTACATATCATTCTATTGTCTAAATCACATATTCTTGGACATTTTATAGTCAGGGAGACATTTAACTGTCAATAAAATCACAGACCCCCATCAGTATGCATAATAATAAGTACAGCCAGTCATCCACCACATCTTGTCTCATGTTGGATTGGTTTCTCTTAAGAGAGCTTGGTTCGTCGACTAAAGGACATATCGCTGTTTTTTTTTTGTTTTTTTTTAAGTAGCCGTTGTGTGACTCAAGTGACGACTCATGATAATCGTATTTGACCTATCAATGTTCTGCCCTGCTTCTACAGCCATCCGAGTGTCCCTGTTTGGTACGCTTGGTACCAGGGAGGGTGTATTGTGACATCATTCATCACAATATCGAAATTATATTGCCATATCACCCAGCCCTAGTATCCGGACAGAAATGGGAACCAAATTCAGCTCAGGCACTTAGTTATGCTCACTCAATGGCAATATAAGTGAGAAAAAAAAAAAAGTGGACGGGTTTATTACGGTACCATTCCGCACTGCACAGTGGAAAAGCGATACAAGTGTACGACACAAAGACAAAACCGGTAGAAGTAGACCCATGGGGGACACTGTGTACTATCGAATCTTCCGGAAAAGATAAAGTGGATGTGATGAAAAAACCAAAAAACAACTACACTACGTCTGCACATATGTTTGGGTGTGTGCGTGTGTGTGACTTCCTGCACCTGTAGTGTAAGCAGTCAGCTGCTGACAGTTTAAGAGGATGATGTCAAGCGGAGGTGATGAATGGTATGGGCTGGGTTTGTGTTTGTGTGTGTGTGTGTGTGTGTGTGTGTGTACATATACGTACCTGTCCGGTTGTTGATATCTACAGGCAGGTTGGGGGCCAGCAGGTTGGTGTCCATTGGCTGGGGACAGTCCTGTGTCATCGGCTCCTCAGGGGGCATATATGCAGGAGGCGGAGTTTCTGTGAGCCAAAACGCAAACTTTAATCCATGATCTACATGATCACAAGTCAGTCTCAGTACCAGGACGTGCTGTTATTGGAAAACAACCAACACTGACGTGGTAACAGTAACTCTGCTTTATTCTGGGCTGCATCACACCACCACGTTGTTGATTACTGTCCTAGAACAGCACGTCCCGAAGTGTTTTATTCCTCTTATACCGCAGCAATTTGCCAAACCTTGAGTTACAGCTTACAAAATACTGACACTCCTTCCTTAAGTATCTCCTTATAGAAAGTACCTGTTTAAGTTACTACAGAAACAGTAATGTATTAGGACAAGCTCATGAATACTGTATAAACCTGTAATCTGCTTTGCTGTAAACTACTGTCAGAGCTGCTGTTATAGAAAGTTAATTAGAAAATATTTCATTGGAAAATAAATCAACAGTGCTCTGGATTAAGAAACGTATATAATCTACTGTAAGATCCCGATTATCAGTCTCACCTGGCATCTGGAAGGGGCTGCTGGGCTCAGAGCTGGCCGGTGAGTGTGGGAAGGTGGCGCTGCTCGCCGTGCCGCTGTTGGGCGAGCCAGGGTAGCTGTTGGAGGGAGAGTTGGGGCCGAACGGTAAACTGTTGCCCGGCTGCTGGGTGAAGGATTCCGGGTATTTAATGTTGTGGGGCATGTGCGGCTCCGTCTGGTGCAGCGGGTTGCGGAAGCGTGGCAGCATGGACAGCTTGGCGTTGAACTCGCTGTTCCGAGGCACCAGAACCGGCGGCAGAACTGTGCGAAATGATGCAGGAGATACACATCAATCAATTTTGACCAGAGGAGGGAAGAGATTTAATCTGAAGAAAGAGTGTGAAAATATAAAGATATAAAGATATGATGGCAGACTACACTGTTACACTGTTTACATTATACCACTTAATATATTGTACGTAATGGTGTCTTTAATCATTTTGAAGTGAAGTGCATCCCTTAAAATCCACTACGAAATGTTTAAAACAGCACCGCCTTAAGTGATTAAATAAATGTGTACTTAAGAGTGTGTGTAGTTAAAAGTTAAGAGCAATCCTGGGATATATGTATACTACCTGGAGTTACATATTTTATAGTAGATAAAAGAAGGCTTAATATTTCCAGACAGGAAAAAAAAAAAAAAACCCTGATGTGACAATTTCAGACGGGATTAACATCCAGAGCATAAATACAAAGTTGGCTAAAAATTTGGCTGAAATTTAAACACTGGTCATTTTACTGTAACGTCGCAGGGAAAGTAAATCAGGGATTAGTAGGATTGAACAGTGCATGAATAATCTGTGTGTGAGATGGGACAAGTGATGCACATTGTGGCGGATTTATCCCGATCAGAGATGTGGTAGATCTCGGGAACACTGAACACGAGGCAGGAGTACACCCTGGATAGGACGCCAGTCCATCACATGGCACCATTCACACGCTCATTAACACCTCGGAGCAATTTAGTGTAGCCTTTTCACCTACCTGCATGAGGAAGCCCATAATGACACGGGGGGGAGAACATGTGAATCACCACACAGACAGTAACCCCAGTTCAGGAGACCTTGGAGCTGTAAGGTAGCAAAGCTATCTGCTGCACCACCATGACACCTAAGTAACATTTTCTTTGCATGTACTAGCAACGGATGAGTTCGGATCTCGGAGAGACTCCCGTGACACAGATTAAAAGTGATGAGCAATGTCAAAAACTGTCCAATATATATATATATATATATATATATATATATATATATATATATATATATATATATATATATATATATATATATATATATATATATATATATATGTTGTGACTATTATCAAATACGAAGTAACTGATGATCCTGAGACACTACTAAGGCACAATCATGATAAACGTTCTCATTACTAAGCATAGTTTTGTCTTCAAAAGCTACCTTCCCGATTCGCCTACTCTCCGTCCTATATAGTATCCGAGATTAGAATTAACGTGTCCCAAATTGTAGCGTGTTGAAATGAGTATCCCGAAGGTATCCCTTTTTCAGCTAATATTGCCCACAACTCCTTGTGCGATGGAGGGAGGAGGAGTTTTTTTGACGGTTTGCGTCGCCGAATTCGACCTGCAAACATGGCGGACGAGTGTAACGTCGGGGACGCGTTTTTAGAGAGGTGTAAATGAAATGTGGAAAAATAAATCGAGGGAATGGTAAATGAAATCATATAGTATAGATTGTATAAGGAATAATGGATGAAGAAAAGCTGAAATGCTACTCGGAGTTTTGTTTACGGTGACGGTGTGCGTAACTAGGCAACAGTGTTCTCCTCCGTTACACCACGTGTTAGTATGTCCCTGTACTTGCGTACTGTTTTGCTACACACTCAAAAGTACGCACTTTTTCTTCACAAATGAGAGTACATACCTTTAGTGCATAGTATAAGTAGGCAAATTGGGATGCAGCATATAATTTTATCTTGGTTTCTGCGTATATAATATCTCTTTAAGGTGGTATTAATTTGCTAAATGAATACATTTGCATTGACTCTGCTCTGGACTTTGCACTTTTGGCTTGAAACGGTCAAATATTGAATATTTGAATATATATATATATATATATTTTATTTATATGTTATATATATATTTTTTTGAATATATATTTGGATATACACAAAACCGGATATGATATTCTGCTCAAGCAAACAAAACCAAAAATCTGCTGTAGACCTTGTCACATGGTTTTTATGTGTACAACCGCTTCATAAATAATCAGGGCCTGTGTGTAAATACATATATACAGGTGCATCTCAATAAATTAGAATGTCGTGGAAAAGTTCATTTATTTCATTAATTCAACTCAAATTGTGAAACTCGTGTATTAAATAAATTCATTGCACACAGACTGAAGTAGTTTAAGTCTTTGGTTCTTTTAATTGTGATGATTTTGGCTCACATTTAACAAGAACCCACCAATTCACTATCTCAACAAATTAGAATATGGTGACATGCCAATCAGCTAATCAACTCAAAACACCTGCAAAGGTTTCCTGAGCCTTCAAAAATGGTCTCTCAGTTTGGTTCACTAGGTAAGCCAAAAATATTCATTGCCAAAGAAGCTGGCTGTTCACAGAGTGCTGTATCCAAGCATGTTAACAGAAAGTTGAGTGGAAGGAAAAAGTGTGGAAGAAAAAGATGCACAACCAGCCGAGAGAACCGCAGCCTTATGAGGATTGTCAAGCAAAATCGATTCAAGAATTTGAGTGAACTTCACAAGGAATGGACTGAGGCTGGGGTCAAGGCATCAAGAGCCACCACACACAGACGTTTCAGGAATTTGGCTACAGTTGTCGTAGTCCTCTTGTTAAGCCACTCCTGAACCACAGACGACGTCAGAGGTGTCTTACCTGGGCTAAGGAGAAGAAGAACTGGACTGTTGCCCAGTGGTCCAAAGTCCTCTTTTCAGATGAGAGGAAGTTTTGTATTTCATTTGGAAACCGAGGTCCTAGAGTCTGGAGGAAGGGTGGAGAAGCTCACAGCCCAAGTTGCTTGAAGTCCAGTGTTAAGTTTCCACAGTCTGTGATGATTTGGGGTGCAATGTCATCTGCTGGTGTTGGTCCATTGTGTTTTTTGAAAACCAAAGTCACTGCACCCGTTTACCAAGAAATTTTGGAGCACTTCATGCTTCCTTCTGCTGACCAGCTTTTTGAAGATGCTGATTTCATTTTCCAGCAGGATTTGGCACCTGCCCACACTGCCAAAAGCACCAAAAGTTGGTTAAATGACCATGGTGTTGGTGTGCTTGACTGGCCAGCAAACTCACCAGACCTGAACCCCACAGAGAATCTATGGGGTATTGTCAAGAGGAAAATGAGAAACAAGAGACCAAAAAATGCAGATGAGCTGAAGGCCACTGTCAAAGAAACCTGGACTCCCATACCACCTCAGCAGTGCCACAAACTGATCACCTCCATGCCACGCCGAATTGAGGCAGTAATTAAAGCAAAAGGAGCCCCTACCAAGTATTGAGTACATGTACAGTAAATGAACATACTTTCCAGAAGGCCAACAATTCACTAAAAATGTTTTTTTATTGGTCTTATGAAGTATTCTAATTTGTTGAGATAGTGAATTGGTGGGTTTTTGTTAAATGTGAGCCAAAATCATCACAATTAAAAGAACCAAAGACTTAAACTACTTCAGTCTGTGTGCACTGAATTTATTTAATACATGAATTTCACAATTTGAGTTGAATTACTGAAATAAATGAACTTTTCCACGACATTCTAATTTATTGAGATGCACCTGTATATGTGTCATTCATAATGTACATGTGCATAATACGTAATGTTTGTGTGTGTATGTATAATGCATATAATGTATACACTTATATATCGCCTGCTATCATGAAAGGAGGAGAGCGGCGTGTGTAAGACAGGTGCTGAGGGAGTGTGTGTTCGGCAGGCCTCCATTCCTTCCTGCTATTGTGTGAGACGTCGACAGGACTTCCTGCTGCACTTTTCCTCTACACGGCCACATGTTCGCTGCACACGCGCTCAACACACACACACTCGACAGAACAAAGCCCTCATTCTCCCTCTGAATGGAATTTCCTGCTCCCGCTCTCTTTCTCAACACACACACACACACACACACACACACACTGTAGACAGCTGTTTCTGTCTTGTCAGCTGACCCTCTTCTTCTGCTAAGCCAACAAAAAAGGGGGGATGTGTGTTTCAAGTCGCCTCTTTCCCTCTGAGCAGGCCTGGAGGACAGGTTTTGCTTTATCAGTCAACACACACACACACACACACACACACACACACACACACACACACACACACACGATAGACAAACTCCTGGATTATCACTGCAGCTAGTCTTTGTCCTTTAGTATTAATGATAAAGTAAAGGCCAAGCTCCTGGTCCAGCAGAGGAGGGTGTGGGAGAGGAACGAGAGATAACCCGTTTGAATGAATAACGCACTCTTAACGACAGGGCATGAACTAAATCTTAAGCTTACAGAGACGTGTTTAGACGTCAGGTGATAACTTTCCAGTGATATTTATCAATGTTTAGCGAAGCTGTGTATCTATTTACACAGAGAACGTTATGCGTATTCGGACTCGGGCTACGCACCTGCTCAATTTAAATTTCCCCAGTCAGATTACGCAAATCACCTGCATGCAGTTCATGTCAGACTTTTGTGGAGTAGAAGAGGTATGCTTTCTGTACGTTTGTGTGCGCCTATCACAAATTTGACCTGATTTAACCTGGTTATTGATGAGATGAACAATAAATATAATACAAAATGATCATAGAGCTAATGTGTCATTCCGTGCTGTGATGACAGTTAGCTAGGGCTCACCTGGACTGTCCACCCTCTTGTAGTGGTACGGGTTGATGCACACGTCCTTCTGCTTGGATCCGAAGGGGAACTGGCAGCATTCGAGTGCTTTGAGCTCGTGGTGTGACTGCAGGTCGGGCCAGCGCCACACGCGGCAGTAGATGACATGCGGCAACCCTTTACGATGCGACACCTGCAGTCGTCCGTCCAGCGAGCGTGGGATGGTCACGCAGCTGCTGGGCTGGCCGGGGCAGCTGAGCGCGCGTTCCAGCTCCTCCATGGCGCCCTTCTTTTTCTTCAGCTTCTTGACAAGTGCGTCCACAGCCTTCTCGGCCCACTTTTCCTCCTCGTCGCCCTGCTTCCAGCCCAGGAGGCGCTTCACCGCCGGGCTGGTGAAGGAAAACAGTGACGTGACGTTCATCCTGCGGTGACAAACACACCGAACGTCCCGGGTCCTGACTGGTTTCTTGATTTTTTTTTCCCCCACAGACGCTGAACTTCAGAAAGGCCTCACACAAACACCAGCAGAGCAGGAAACGGTGCCGAAAACGGACCCGGATATCCAGCTGATCTGCAGAGAGAAAGACATTTTGCTCATTATAACACTCCTGTGCGAGATTCCCCCACAGGAGACCTTCAACACAAAGCCAGAGCAACAGGAGAAGCAACTGGCTGCACATCCTTGACCTTATGGTGTGACATCACTCCCTCACACATCACCGCTTCTGGGAATCAGAGTCACAATGCACTGTTTTCCAATACGTCCATTCAACACCGCATTCTCGAAATGGTTTCCGGTACGGCCGTGAGTTCACACAGTGATCTCGGATATCACCGGTTGCACATATCCGTCAGTGATGCTGAGTGGCTTTGAATATCCTCCTGAGTCACCGCTGTCTTCGTCTATAGAGTTACACAGTTATACGTCAAAGTTGTCAAATTTCTTTTTTCGCCATTCTTTCCTCAGCGTTCTCACAAGGCCTACCGAAGACAACGGCGCATCTAACACATTTAAGAGCTTCTGCCCTTGACATCGCGAGAGGAAATGCTGCTTGGATGAGGATGAAAGTGGCCATTCAGTGAGATCCCAAGACAGCAATTCAGCAGCAGGAGAGTGATTAAAGAGGGGGAGAGATTGTTCATGGAGACGATTGGCAGAGAATGAAAATGGAGAGCTGAGAGAAATATAAAGTCTAAGACTGATCCAGATCTCTTACAACTATAACATTTATCATAAAATACCCTGTCTATCTCAACTTCATCTCTATTACTAACAGTATAAATGATTTTTAGGGAAAAACTCACCAGCATAATGATCTCTCTCTCTTGAAGATGATAAGACGAAAATGCAGCTTGTCATGTTACCGAGAAATTCACACTCCTCTATCTCCTCTAACTCCTCTATCCTGAAGACTCTGCCACGTCTGAAAACTTAAAGGTCACAGCTTCACAAAAGTTACAGCTGTTACAAAGCATGCTAACATTGGAGACTCCTTATCCATACTGCTTATCCTACACAGGGGGCGCAGGGGAGCCTGGAGCCTATCCCAGGGAACACCCCGGACAGGGTGCCAATCCATCACAGGGCACAATCACACACACATTCACACACTACAGAGCATGTCTTTGGACTGATGGAGGAAACCAGAGTACCTGGAGAAAAGCCCTGAAGCATGGGGAGAACATGCAAACTCCGCACATAGGGCAGAAGTGGGAATCGAACCCCCAACCCCAGAGGTGTGAGGCACGTGTGCCATCCATCATTGTAGTTTCTTGTATTACCAGATGTATTGGGGATTCTTCTGCTGAAAAACTAAAAAAAAAAAAAACCCAATGCTTTTACATATACAGTGTTTAGTCAGTTTCAATCTCACCCTTGTTTGTTTTCTCCCTCAGTGCAGTTGTTTAGTTAAGTGAGAACGCAACAATCACACAGAACGAAACTACCATCTCCGAGAGTGGCTGAGCGAGTGTCACAATCCTGAGTGGACTCTAGATGTGCTCCAGAGCCATATCACCCTGCAGTTCTTACCTGGTTTCCTACTGAAGCTAAATAGGATTGAGCCTGGCCACTACCTGGATGGGAGACCTCCTGGGGGGGGGAAACTAAGGTTGCTGCTGGAAGTGGTATTAGGGAGGCCAGCAGGTGGTGTTCTCCCCATGATCTGTGTGGGTCTTAATGCCCCAGTATAGCGACGGGGACACCATACTTTAAAAAGAGTGCTGTCTTTTGGATGAGACGTTAAATCGAGGTCCTGACTCTCTGTGGTCATTAAAAATCATCGAAATTCCCCCATTGGCCCTTATCTATCATGGCCCCCTAATAATCTCCATCTCTGAATTGGCTATATCTCTCCTCTCCACCAATAGCTGGTGTGTGGTGGGTGTTCTGGTGCACTATGGCTGCCGTTGCATCATCTACACACTGGTGGTGTTTGAGGAGATTTCCCCGGATACTATGTAAAGCGCTTTGAGTGTCTAGAAAAGTGCTATATAAATGTAACGGATTATTATTATTCAACTACAGTGAGAAAGTGATTCAACTCTGAGTCGAATCAATTCGACTGCATGAAAGTGAACCAAGCCTGAGATGCCGAGCCAAAGGACAGAGCTGTAGCTCTGCACAGAAGCTGTATGTTCTGGAGACACACCATAAGATGAAATAAAAACGGAATATGACCGTACTTTTGAGGGCCAGTCACTTTTGATTTGTTTAATCATGCCCAGTGTGAAATTAAACCAAACTAAATAGGAAAACAAAGCAATGTATCAAGATGACTCTGATTCAAAACCGATGACTAACAACAATAGGGCAACGGTAGTTCAGTGGTTAAGGTGTTGGGCTACTGATCAAAAGGTCATGAGTTCAAATCCCAGCACTGCCAAGCTGCCACTGTTGGGCCCTCGAGCAAGGCCCTTAACCCTCAGATGTATAAATGAAATATATGTAAGTCGCTCTGGATAAGGGTATCTGCCAAATGCTGTAAATGTAATAACTAATAAGCACATGATAGAAAAAAAATCCATGTAGTTTTGTTCCACATTTGGCCACAAACATGTATTTTTTATTTTATGTTACTGTGTGTTGTAATAATCCTGACCAATCCCCCATGCTCCAGGGAAGCTTTTCTCTTCGGATGAATCACGACTCCGACATGATTCAACATGTTTTCAGACAACGCAGGACCAGACATAAAGCATGTCATATGAAAAGTTCATATCGTGTGTTTTGGTAGAGTGAAAAGCATATCGCAAATGTTTTTTTTTTTAAATTTTTTTTATCCGTATTGTTCATCCGTACATTCCATTGTGCAGTAAAAATAAGTAAAATAGGTCATTTTGACCTGAGGCTTAGGAAACAAACACTGGTTACATTACTGTTAACAACCGAAGGCTACACGCCCACAGCTGTGTTTTCAGTGCGCTGTCCTGCCAACTGTTTGGAAAACATAAAATAAATCAGGAACACACGTTCACAGATTCACGAGGCTGATTGACACTGCGCGATAGCAGCTGTCTTATGGGTTTATTGCGTGTCTTCCAGTGCTCGAGATGGTCCCAATAAAATCTTCCAGAACGTGTGATATCAGTTATGTTCACGTGTCGTACTTCAGATCATGCGATTAAAGTGCTATTCGGGCAGGGATGCGATTCGCAAAAGTGCTCTCTGGATAAATTAAAGAGATGGGCGTGGCTTCACAATGTACGCGTGTTCATCGTGCTAAAATCTCCATGTATAGTATACACCTCATTTTAATACAAACTGAATGTTTTGACCTTAATTATGTTGTAGAGCTTGTGGCTGTGTGTCATTAGTAAGTCACATGACCATAACGCATATGTAGTAAAACCTCCTCATGTGTTGTTTCTGTGATGCTTCCTTTTAATAAACATCGTCAACTGTATATGTTACTGTTCTGCAGTTTTGTTTTGGTTTTGGCTGGTGATTACAGAAAAGAGCGAGCACTTCCTGGAGTCTTTATACTGAAGAAAACGGACAAAACCTCTTTTACCACTGGATATAATGGACTTTTTTTTTTTTTTTTTTACCAAAATATCAATTCAGACAGGATACACAGTACACCGTATACTACCTGGGGTTGTTTTTTAATGATCGTTTTATACAAATTTTCAATCTTTCCGGACTAATGCACACACAATCCATTGAATACGGATGTGGAATAGACAAAAAAAAAAATCTCATAATGAGGTGAGGTGATGTTCTGGTAACAATCACATCACCTCACCTCATTATGTAAAAAAAAAAAACTAATCCAGTCTGAATAGGGCTTAACTCATTGAGAGCTGACCTGGGCAATATGATGATATAATGCAATACGGATACTGATACTGAAATTATGTTACAATATGTTTTTCAGAGATATCGTGGGTATCATTTTTAAAATATAAAAAAACATTATTATTATAAAAAAAAAAAAAAATTTTGCTTTTTTTTTTGTTTTGTTAATTTTTTTAACGAATCTTTAAAATTGTCAAATTTAACACTCATTGTCAGCGTTAAATACTTAAATTTTAAGCCCTGTATATGTCTGTGTGTGTGTGTGTGTGCGTGTGTGTGTGTGGGGCATGCTTTTATACCATCTTGGGGGTCAAATGTCCCCACAAGGATAAGAAATATCTAACAGTTTTGACTTTGTGGGGACATTCGTAAACCATGAGGTCCTTTTCTACAAAAATTGAGGCAAACCAAAAAGTTTCCTTTGGTTACTGAGGTTAGGGTTAGATTCTGATGTAGGTACAGCATTAACTATCTGCATTATTAATAATGTCAGTGGAACAGACAGTGTGTGTGTGTGTGTGTGTGTGTGTGTGTGTGTTTGAGAGATAGTGTCCTTGTCTATTACTAGATTAAAAGTCAGAGAGATACTCTGTTGTGCATTAAAGCCCAACATCAAGGCCTACTCATACACGTATTCATTGTTTTCATGATTTCTTCCACTTCGTTTTTTTTTTTTCCCCCTCTCAGCTCTCATGGCCGAGAGCAACGCCAGTCAGAGCCAAAGTCCCGCTCGCTTTTCTCTCTGAGGCCAGGCTCGCAGCGCTGGGAGTCCTTCAATGGAAACAGGTGCTGTTTACACCGATTGTGGAGAGCACCATGACAGGAAAGCTTAAAAAGTTCCTCCTATATTTAGAGCCGCGGAGTTGCCAAGAGCTAATTTAAAAGCTCGGGAACTCGCGCTGTTGTCGGGGAGGAGCAGAGCAGACTGGGAAGCACGCCGCTCACAGCCAAGTGCAACAAAGCAAGCTGCTCTTAGCGTTCAGCGTTCGCACGGCTACGGCCTTCTGATTAATCAGAGCCTGAGATCAAATAACCGACTTTACCGTACAGCGTTCAGTCACACAGAGTGCTTTCTATTTCTGTTCCTTACGAGTGCATTCTTGCAGGGGACTTACTGACACAATCTGGCATAAACTCTAACGTCGTCACTTTTAAGGTGAAAATGTGACGGTTAAAGATCACTTGTGACTGGGAAAATGCTGTAAGCTTGTATATGCTTCACTTTTGGACTGAATTGTAAATTGGGTTGGATGAAATGAATGAAATGAAACGTGTTTCCATTAACCGCTGTGTGCAAAAGTTACCCCCCCCCCATCCCCCCTGGTGGTATCTGAACAGAAAATAACATGTAATTGTTACATTTAATACACAAGTGGTGAAAAGATTTCCAAAAAGTTCAACAAGACAACAAACCAAAATCAGGAGAGAAATTATTTTTAAAGGTTGTGCCATGATTTCATGCTCTCGGTTTCCAGACCTGATCTGAAGGCAGAGTTCTAACTAATACGCCTTTTCCCTTTTCTTCTAAACTGATGATTTTGTTTTTCCATGGCACTGTTGAATTCTGTGAGTCAGAAGGTGTTGAGTTATTTTCAGCAGCTTTGACGGTAGCTCTGGCTCCACGGTTTGTACTAACGCACTCGTTCGAAATACGCCGTCGTTTCTATAGTAACAACTTACATATAGACTCCACATAAATGGATTATAAATGCGTGTAAGTTTTGATGAGGTGACGGATTCTGTGAGGTGGTAACATTGATTGAGTTAACACTCGTGGAAGGAGTCTCCAGTGTCGGTGCTTTGTAACAGTCAGAGGTAATGCGGTAACAAAGTTTTTCAACACAGGAGAGTCTTCAGGAAAGGGGGCTCTAGATGTAACTATGACTAGCGTTGGTAAACTGCTGTGGTATAAGAGGAACAAATGAGCACTTTAGCATCTGCTGTTATAGGAAAATAATCAGGATGGTCACAGTGCAGGAAGGTAGATCTCAATTAAGAGGGTTGGGGACCAGTGGTGTACATCGACACTACAGAATATTGTATCATTAAAAAAAAAAAAAGTTTTAATCATTTTGGGTTAGAGTGCAGAAGGTAAAGTAAATTGCACTGAAAGTTTTATTTGTATATTATAAGCCTATATAATACTGTATAGTATGTAGTGTGATGTGCATCCTTCCATAGCTTTTAGAAAAGTTTCTCCTCCATTTGTAAAGCGGGTGAAAAATCATTGTTTTGTGGCACGTGAAGTATTATCACATTATGATGAACAGGAAGTTCACAAAGAATTGAGATTTGGCCTAGATAATCCAGGTCTAGTCATTAAAGTCTAAAACAGTGCTGGTGGTCAAAACGTGGGCGAAGAAAACAGTGCATTAGTCTGGTTTTCCCCTTCTGATTCACTTCTGTGGGTTCAAAGACACTCTTCACTTCTAGAAAAAAAAAAAAAACCTGAAATGGCAAAAGAATGTGGTTGAAACTACAAGAGAAAACGCTGACAGTCTTAAAATTTCTTTGGGCAAATTTCGTGACCTGGTTTCACTTCAGAATTAGAACGTCTAATTAGGAAATTGTTATAAGGGAAATGTTTATCTGAATTAGAAATAAAAAAAATCTAGCTCTTACTTGGCAAAATATCCCATAATATTGAAGAGGATGAATAATCAAAGTAGTTTGCAAAATGTTTCACAAACGAAAAAATGTAGAAGTCGCATAATTCGTTGAATGGTGTCAACCTATGTGCACATAAAGTTCCTGTTCCTGTTCCTGGAAGACCCCAGAGTTTGTTAGAGAACATACATAAATAAACAGCATAATGAAGACCAAGGAGCTCTCAGAAAGTCCAAAGTCCTGGAAAAATATCTCAAACTTTGAACATCCCACAGAACTTGGAAGATTTTTTTATTTTTTTTTAAATGGCACAACCGTGACTGGGTAAAGAAGTCATTAGTCAGAGAAGCAAATGTTCACAGGACAACCATAGCCTGGACACTCCACAAAGCTGGGCTTTATGGAAGAGTGGTGAGAAGAGTTTGTCGAAAGGCATGTTGGAGTCTCAGCAAACATGTGGAAATAGTTTTTCTGGCCTAATAAGCCCAAAAACTGAGCTTTTTAGCCTTGGCACAAAGCTCTACGTTTGGTGGAAACCTAAGATCATCCCCACAGTGGAGCATGGTGGTGGTAGCATTGTACTGTGGGGATGTTTTTCATCAGCAGGGACTGGTAAAATCTGCGGGGTTCATGGCAAGATGAAAGGAGCCAACTACAGGGCGATCCTAGAGGAAAGCCTGTTCCAGTTTCCTAAAGACTTGGGACTAGGCCAATGGCTTGACTTCCAACGACCCCAAACATACTGCCAAAGTTACACTGAAGCAGTTTAAAACCAAGAACTCGAACATGTTCAAACGGTCCAGTCAAAGCCCAGACCTCAATCCGATTTGCGGTCTACATCCAATCAGACAGAGTGTGAGCAACTGTATCAAGAAGAGTGGGCAAAAATATCAGGATCCAGATTTGCAAAGCTGAAAGAAACATATTACAGACTCATTGTTTTATTATTATTATTATTATTATTATTTAAAAAAAGACTGCTTACTCATTTACATCCTCTAAAGGTGCTATTTAGTGATTTTATTTCTATCCAAATTGGCAATGTTGGTGTTTTTCTTTCTCCACCCTTGAGAAACTTCCATTCCAAAATACCTACTGTATTTCAGCTGACTCATGGGGGGGGGGGTCTGATCATTTTAGCTGTGGCTCTGTAATTTTAGTTCTTGTGCTTTACACTTCCTCCACCAGCAGGTGAACTGCACTGCGGGTGGCACTCGACCTCAAGGCCACATGTCTCAGACACCTGGATAAACTGAACCCAAATAGGATACACAGGTTTCTCAAACAGAAGCTGCATCAAATGTACGACTAGTCGCATATCTGAGGTAGAGAAAACACTGAGATACATCTCCAGTACTTGTTCAGCTACAGTGGTGATTTTACTTCTAATCGATTTTTTTCTCTCGAACTTTCATACTTCTACGATATGTAGAAATAATCAGACAATTATCGATACAAATGACTATTTCAGAAGTAACTACTCATGACAAAACTTTGGTTGAATTTTCCATTGTTTGGGTGGAATTTTGATAGATCTTTCTTTTTTTTTTTTTTTTAAATTTCTCATTATTGAACTATCATGAATATTTCTGTAAAGCTCATTTTCTAACTGTGCCTATGTATAGACATGTCCTGTTAACTATTCCCTGTGATTCTATCGGTTACTGACCTTATTGTCTGACGAAATGGACGAAATGGAAAAGTAAATATGAACTTGTCATACATGCGAATAGATAAAACACAAAAAACAACAGAAATAATTCAGTGTTTGGATAAATTTGCTATGTGAAAGCCTGACCATTGTTGTTTAATCGCTTTGTTGTTAAAAAAAAAACCAAAACCAGATTTCTATATTATGCTAATTATTTAATCTCAATGCCTCGCTTGCACAATATTATCAGCATTGTGATAAACTATGGCATGATACACTTTTCTTAGCTATTCTAGATAATTTTTCCTTCTTTTCAATGTTAAATAATTTTTTTTAGATAAATTAAATAAAAGTGTCATTGAAGTCACAGGATTTAAAAAAAAAAATAAATAAAAAAAAATATATATATATATATATATATAACTCTACTGTTGCACTGGCAGTTTCTTAGCATTTAACTTACAAATTGTGTATCGCAGAAATGTTTTCACATATCATATGATAATTTGAAATAAAATACAGTATATTATTGTTCATACAAACAGGTTAAGTCCATTTTCATACAGTAAAGTAAACACATCTTTCAGGCTGTTGAAAGATTCAAGACTGCCCTGTGCAGTGAAACCAGACGTCTTTGTGAACTTGTGACTTCCAGACTGACAGTAAGCGAAGAAACTCCATCGTCAGCAAAGTTCTTATATTAGTTCCTCATATTTCGAGCGTGACTACGTGGAACAAATTTCCCAACACCTGCGCTAGCTGTGCTGTTACAGTGCTGCCTGACACATGTTTATCTAAAGCAGGCTTTCTCTCAAGGTCTAAAACCCACTGCAGATCTGAACAAACATCAATCCAGGTGTTATTCTGGAGAAAACCTTCACCGGCGTGTGATGAAAAACTCTGAAAACACACTTTTCTAGCCCAAACACAGCTCCGAGCTCTTACCCACACGCAGCAGGTGGGCTGTGTTCATGGACGCTGCGTCGTCTTTCCGTGTCCTTCACCAGCTGCCTCTCTCAATCCATCCAGGCCACATGACTGAGCTTAACATCTGGCCTGCATGACTGACACGCGTTTCGGTCCAAACGTTTTGACCTTCTTTCAATCCGAACTTTGGGATCCATATTATCTGACCGCCGATGGGACCACATTCTGACTCGAGAGGTCGATACACTAAATATTGACTCTATGCCAGTTCGGGCGAATCAAAATATATACGGAGGTTGTATAACTTCTAACGAGAGAGAGAGAGTGCTGCATGAAGGCGTGTGGTCCTGAGGAGCATCAGTTTGGATATAATAAGGTACACTGGGCCAAATGTGGTCAAACGTTCAAAATAAATCCGATCTAGAACTAAGCTTCATTTTATATACGGGATGGGCGATGTGGACTTAAAACCATATCACGATATTTTCTGGTATTTATTGCGATAAGGATATCAGTGATGATTTAAATATAGTACCATTCACCACTGTTTTTGGCTACAAGTGATAGCTGCATGTAGGGCTGTGACGGTGGCAGATTTTTACCACCGCGGTGAGAGTGAAATTTATATCACAATAGAATACAATACAGTACAGTTTAAATTCAATAAAAACCTTTATTTTAGCACTTCCGCCCCACAGAGGGCGCTGCGGGATACGGTATTGTGATTGAGGGAGAAGGAGAAGAAGTGGATAATCAAGAGAGTGAAACACAGTCACACGTTTCTCTCTCGTTAGGCACGAATCCAAAATGTTCCCAGATCGCCGATGTAACGTCTGGTTTCCCGACAAGATCCATCGCAGCGGCGGAACCCGAACCTGACTGGATTTCGCCGCCCTCAAACAAACCCGCGCCAAACTGATAACAGATAACACCATATAAGGAACTTATGATTACGTCATTTGTGTATTAATATAAAATCTCCCACTATATGTTAGGCAATAAATACAAATTAATATCACAACTGTTATTATTATTATTATTATTATTATTATTATTGCACCTGTATACAAAACGTTGTATTTTGTACTCGTCATAGTGCCCACTCAAGCAGAAACATTAACGTGGCGCGTGAAGTGACACCACCGCAGGCGGCATTCCAACATCGCAGTGGCAAACTACCACCAACGTGGCACGGTTGTCATGGCCACCGTCACAGCCCTAGCTGCATGCAGTCTTGAGAGCCTCAGAAACACAAACACTGATTTAGCTCCTTGTTTAGCGATAAACTCCTCCTCAGCTTCACGTCCGCCTCCCGCCATACTTGTTTTCGCTCGGCACGTGAGCCGCGAATGGGTTGCGGACCGTCGCACACAGAAATACGTCATCAGCCAGGCTCTGAGGTTATCGTCGCGGGAAGACTAATTCTTATTGTGGGGAGAATTTCTACCGGTATATCGCAAACGATAAGATATCACCCGACCCTACCGCTGACATGGAAAAGTTTGATGGAAAATGGAATTCCATTCAAATTGGAATTCCAGGTCAGGAATGGGGCTGTGCCATATCGTATCGTCCATGATATACCGATACAATTCCAACCCAGTAAGAATCTGTCATCCCGCGATATTGACGATATGATTGGTGACGTGTTTCCACACCGCAACGTGGGCATCTCACATGTAGAACGAGAACAAGCATGGCAGAACGCGGAGTTCCAACCCTAGACCAGGAAGAAGAATTCATCCCTTCCTTTCATAATATGGAAGTGGTTCGGATACAGAAGATCAGATGTGGATCCGTCTGTGATTTGTAAAGTGTGTCAAAAACCCGTATCGACACATCAAATTCGTTCCACCACCTCAAGCAAAAACACTGACCACTGTACGCTGATGTGACTTGTGGCCAAAAAGATTTGTGTTGAAGGTTACTATTTTCATATCGTCGTTTATATCGTTACCGCAAAAAAAAAAAAAAAAAAGTGAAATATCGTGATATATTTTTACATTTTTATATATATATATATATATATATTTTTATATTTTATTTTTACGTTTATTTCGCCCATCCCTAGTCGGGAACTCGGGTCGCCCACGTTCTCTGACACAAACACACCTGAGTCACAATAATACGACGGCATACAGTTTGCATCATTTTCTACTTGATAAACCTCCCTTAAAATTTCCCCTGATATGTAGCTTGTGAAAACTTGTTTTAACAGCGTTGTAGGTTTAGATTTGTAACATAATTTCGTTGACTTCAGCTCAATTTCACCAACGCAATAAGTCCGCAGTGACAGATCATTTTCATGCGCAAAGATGAACAAGACCTCTCCTATGTGTCATTTCACATCGCTGATCATGCAGAAATAATGCAGATGCAGATCTTCTTAATATGTTTAGCAATTTCAGAGACTAGCCATACAAACATGACCTTGCTTCGGGCATCCAGGTTTAAATCAGAACTCTGGACAGTCGCTCCGGGTTTTTCGCGATTTGTAGAAATTAACGCAAAATCAAGGAAACTTCGCAATGTTCGGAGGAGCATGCAATTTTTCAAAATTACCGCGGATCTGGGCCAAGACGCGTCACGTGACGTCATCACGACGCGCATTCAGCCAAAGCCCTCTTCGGTTCCCGTGCGTCGAACATGAGTACAGCTAAAAGGTCTCGTTTACCAACAAACATCACTGCGAAAGACTGCAAAACTATTTTGTGCAATTGCAGTTTCGCCAGTTCAAGTAGTTTTCCAAACAAAAAAAAACACAAAACACTTACGCGAGTTGCATCGCAAATTTTGTAAAAAGCCGCAGCAAAATCGAGTATTTTTGGCCGCAACAAACACACAAAAAAAACTCCTGCACGGACTGTCTGGAAAATCAACTCGGGACTTTCGAAGTTCTGAGTACAGCGATTGCAGCATCACTGGCAAAGCTTTGACACTGGAGACTCCTTCCATAAACGTGAAATAAACGTCTCCTCACAGAAAACGTCACCCTGTCAACGATTACATGTTTTTCATTGTTAAATAATGAAACGTTTACTATTAGGTGTTGGATAACGTGTCTGAAGTCCCCGTGAATGAGCTGTCGCTATAGAAACGATAACGTATTAGAACGAACGCATTCATATAAACCTGTGAACTGGATTACAGCCGGAACTTCTTTCACAGCTGCTGTTACAGAAAATGAATCAACGCCTTCTGACCAATCAGAACTGACATACTGTGGTTTAAATAAAAGTAGAATCTCTTTCCTGTTCTTGATACGTTTATGTTGCTGGGAGAAAAAAAATTAAATAAATAATTTTCAGTAGATTAAAATAAATGCATGCTCGAAAATATTCTTGTACCTTTTTGTTCGTTTGCTTTTAAATGGTTTTAGCCATCGCATGTATTTTGCTGATGGGTTTTTTGCATATAGCTTTTATACTATAGTTATTTTTTTAGATAAGAAAAAAAAAAAGTGAGTTATAAAAACATTTAATACAATTCCAGTGTAAAATCAGTGTTACAGATATTAGTCACATTAATCCCCCGCTGCGTCCCTGTCAGTATAAACGATCCTCCTGTTGGCAATAATGTCAACATTATGCAGCAGAGAACGGTCCTTCGACATTATTGGGCCGTTTTAATGCTCGTAATCCATTTAAGATGCAGTAATGTGGTGGTTTTATTGGAGGAATTTTAAAAAAAGAAGATAATTTATACGCATAAAGAGCGAACCCTGATGGGACAATTGATACAGAATGATATATCTACCGCCGAGCAAGCCTCCAGTTGAAGAATTGCCCAAATGAACTGAAATGGCGTTCTCGGATGCCATAAAAGCCCAATAATCGTGGCCAAAGCTCTCGGAGCCTGAGTGCATGTAAATATTAGCAGTGCGCAGAAACCCGGGCTAATGTGGCACCCATCAAACGCCTCCGCCGAGCCCGACCCCCTGCATCATCTCCATGTATCATTTTGCGCCGCTTCAGTGCCGTTAATCAATTTAGGAGGCAGTAATGATGCTCTCTCGGCCCTCTCCGGGGACTCGGCATTATGAAGAACGTACATTATTTATCAAAGCCAGGAACCCGGGGCCTCCATTAGGCCTGGACTGAGATGTACAAAAAAAAAAAAAAAAAAAAAAGGGGGGGGGGGGGGGGGGGAGGGGAAGAAGAGGGGAGATGGACAACCGGTACATAGACGGAGGAATCGGCATTGGCTTACACATCAACTTCTCAGTAAATACATTCTCATAATCGTGTGGAATGAAGAGCACCGCAGATCCAGGAGCTGTGAGCCAGGACACGCCTGACGTCCAAATACGCCTTGCGCCTGTGCACACATGGAGGGCAAATTTCTGGGACGGTAAATTAACACACATCACCTGTGGTATGCAGTCACAGAGAGAGAGAGAGAGAGAGAGAGAGAGAGAGAGAGAGAGAGAGAGAGAGAGGGAGAGGGGAAGGGAGGGAGGGAGAGAGAGAGAGAGAGAGAGAAACGGGAGGCTGAAGTAGATTTCTACGACCGGGAAGGCGATATGGCCAAAATAGCATATCACGATACTGTGTTTTAAAAATATATATGAATTAGGAATAGAAAACTGGCACAAAGATTTATATTAAAAAAAGAAAGCTTGTTCTCTGTGTGTGTTTTAATGTTTTATATGTAAAACATTTTTCGTAAATTATTTGATTATTATTATTATTAGTAGTAGTAGTAGTAGCAATATATTAATTAGTATACTATTATTATTATTATTATTAGTAGTAGTAGTAGTAGCAATATATTCATTAGTATACTATTATTATTATTATTATTATTAGTAGTAGTAGTAGTAGTAGTAGTAGTAATATATTAATTAGTATACTATTATTATTAGTAGTAGTAGTGATATATTACTTAGTATATTATTAATATTAATATTATTATTAGTAGTTGTTGTTGGGGTCTTGTTTCACAATACACAATATTTATTATGGCATTTTGTTGCCAGCAAAACAGTAAACTAAAAAAAAGCTGTTATACGGAGGAGTGTTTTATGATACGGCCGAAATCTCACATCACAATATGAGAGAAGAAATCTTTATTACGCATCATATGTCTCACGATACCAACATCATTTGGGATTTATTTTTTTATTTTTTATTTTTTTGGGGGAGCAAAAATGAGTTCATGTTATAAATGTTATTTACATGCCATGGATGTTGTGAGAAGCTCACACCAAAACGTCATATTTATAGTTTACGCCAAAACATTACGAGACATGTTTTATTCAGATTTTTGTTTACAAAATGACATACCTAATGAGGAATAGGAGAGAAAATACAAAAAAAAAACACCGACATGTTAAAGAACAGTTATCCAGTTACGCCTGATGATATCGACGATATGTCACAGTGTTTATACGTCATGATCAATATCACGTGACGTATCAAACACTGGCTGGAAGTAGCTAGGAGTAACTAACGAGTCAACTAATGGTATAAAAGCGCCGAAGATCTGCATTATACTCTCGGAAAAGTGTATCGTAGATTAATATTTCACAAAATGACAATACGCAACGAATATATATATATATATATATATATATATATATATATATATATATACACAAATGTACATCCAAACTGAGTCGCCTTTTAAACTAATTGACGATTTTAAACTAAACGCCTTTTCTGTTTATCGGTAAAGTTTGCAAAAATTTCTTAGCAGATACGACAAATCGTTTTCTCTCCCTTCCATTAGCGGGAGATGAATAATGCAACGAGGACACGTGCAACCATGTGATCACTAAAAGCCTGCGTCTTAAACGTTTCATGTCTGTTTATCAATTCTGATCAGCCTCATTGATACTTTCTGACGTCTTGATGTTTATTACTAGTGTTAGTATTTATTGATTGCATTTCTAGTCTACATGATTAAAGGATAAGGACATCACGGTGATCAGTAAGCCCTTCATAAATTCCATATGTCAAAAAACAAACAAAAAAATTTTTTTTGAAAGAACGGAGAATCAGCTTTCTTTATGACCTTGTGAGCTGCCACATAAACATCACACATGCCCTGTAACACTCCCACATACATCTCACACACACACACACACACTGAAAAAACACTGCGGTTTAAAGATATATTGCGGTGTCAAATTATTTAGAATCACTTAAGAGACAGTCATGGAGTTATGAAGAGCCATCAAAGCTGACGTTTCTATCCAAAATCACGGAGACACGGAGGACTAAAGAGGTTTAGCACCAAACTAAAGCAGACTAAATCACGGACA
>CM042536.1:6989403-7086903 GCA_023630585.1 Cranoglanis bouderius
TAGTGAGCATACAGTATGTGGTGAATATGAAGTTATCGGGGGTTGGGCCTGTGTTCGATCTGTGATGATCTTAGATGAAGTTGGCAGGATTTTAAATGTAACCTCTGTAAATGTATATAAATGTAATGTAGCTAGATATCAACAACAAGAAAATATTACTCTGAATAAATTAATTGTAATTGAGATTTTATGATAAAATTATGATACCGTTTTCTCAACATAAAATAGAATAACATAAAATACAGAATCGTAATCTAAAGTTATTTAACTGGCCATGATGTACATATTATCGTTCTGATTAGTAGTCATGTTTGGTAGATTGTGCTGTGTTTATGTTAGTGGATTTTTGTTTTGTTTTGTTTTGTTTTCATCCTACGCTGATGCAGGATTCTTGCTGCTACATTTAATCTGTCGATTTCTTCCACAATCTCCAAAACGCTGAAAGACCTAAAGGCAATACTCTGCAAAGAAAAAGATTTCTGCAACATCAATAAAAAGATAACTAAATAGATAGACTGTGCAGTTATTGATCCTGGCTTGACTAATTGCAGATCTGCTATTGTCCATGAACAAGTTTTGTGTTTTAAAAGCGTTATCGCACCCAAGACAGGATATTTTTCATGTAAATGGCTTGTCGTAGTGTTTACTGGGCTTTTACATCTATGTGTGTGTGTCCGTGTGTTTGTGTGTGGGTGGGTTGGGTTTGTGTGTGTAATTGCTGCTCATTATCTCCCTTCGCTCAATCTCTCAAGGATCTTGTGTTCCTGACACACCCCATGGCTTGAGGAAGTGCCAGAATAAATGCTTGGTTCCCCAGAGAACAGGTCCCAGATTGGTCAAACTGCACCATATACGCCCACATTGGAGGAGCATGGCATTCTGCAAGCTGATCTCAGGCCGGCTCTGAGAGCGAGTGAGGTCTCAGAGCATAAACAGATGCCGTTTGAGCTGGAGTGGATTTGTGTTTATCATAGTGGGGTGTCTGTGTCTCTCTGCTGGAGTCTCTTGATTTTTTTCACCCCGAGTCCTCGTCTAGATAAACGCTCACTGAACAAAATCCACACGTAGCTATTCACGCTTGTCCAACTCCACTACACCAGAGTCAGATTGTAGCCAGAACATTTTCTTCCCCAACCCTCCCAGGCCTCCCTGCAAATGAACTCTCTTCTTCTACTCTCAGACCGAGCGGGGATCGAGCCCCTGTATGTGTAGCGAACTGTGCACAGCTGTTGACTCACTCAGCAGCCCCTAAGTTTCCGAGACCCTTTCTCACATACTCCATGTTGTCTTTTCTCTCCTGGCAGGGAACAAGAGATCCTCTGTTCCTGACTGGTGTGAGTTTGTCGCCCGATTGGCCCGTCTACGAGGACAGCCTCATCAAGCTCAGCGTCTATGATGTGAAGGATAAGCACCACCAGATGGTAAGTAGCCGTTTTTGTGCTCATGCTGAGTTGGATCCCCTTCAATTTATCCATGCAGAGGAAATGAAAAGAGATATTCAACTGCATTAATGTACTTTTCTTTCTTTCTTTTCTAATGTGACAAGCATGTTCCGGTCCCTGAATAGCCTTCACAGAGATTTATTTAACTGAATGTGTTTTGTGGCTCCAGACTCAAAAAAATGCCTTGAATATTTTCAGGCAAAATGAGTTAAAAGGGAAAACGGTATATATGATTACAATCCTATTCTGAATCTGGGTTTTTTCCAGCTGTGTTGTGCCTAAGAGTGAAAAAAGGTCCATCCTTCACGAGTAACCCGCAATATGAAGCAGGCAGCGTGACTTGCTTATGGGGTTGATGGATGAAACGTTACTGAACGAGGCAGATGTTATTGTTTTTTTTTTTCCTCGCCTCACTGCCATTTAAATGTCAAGTGTTACTAGTGTTGTGGTATCTCTGTACCAGACCCTGAAAACAGTATGTTTTAGTGAAGACTACCTGAAACCAACCATTTGTATTTCATTCATTATATTGCATGATTCATCAGTATCACTCAGTATTTTTGGGAGGCAATGTGCCATGAAATCAAATTTCACCACTCACTTTCACTCACTTTTTTTTTTTTTTTTTTAAACGTGTAATATATATTTCCACTTCCAAAAAGAAATTACTTTTCAAAACCCAGTTCCAATCTTTATTGCCATTTTTAACATGATCCAATATCCGATCACGATCAGATTTTCTCTGATATCCGATCCACCATTTTTGGGTGGTATCAGCATGATACTGATACTGGTGCCACCTCTAATATTAGCATATGTATATGAATTGCATGGACAGTGTTTATGATTGCAACAACAAAATATATCCACTAGTGTATATGAGGGATACACGATGCTCTTTTAAATTCATCACGGTCTAAGTGGATCAGGACTGTCACTGCAAATAAGCATGTCCTTGATGGAATGGTTTTACATGCTTGTTTGCTTGTTTGTGTTAATTAACCTTGGGAACAGTTGGAATGAAGTTGCATTAAGCAGAGGGCCCATGTCCAATGTACCAACATTCTAATTAAATAGCTGCTCTTAAGGTCATCATCTTGAACAAATATATTGCTGTCTTCACCTCAGTGGTGCCACACATAAGGTTAATTTGATTTTATTTAGGGCATAAGATGGCTGTCTCGAGGAAGGCCTGTTTTGTTGCTACAGTATCACAGACTATCTGCTTTTCCTAATTGGATCTTTAATTACAGCTACACCTATTACTACCAGCTGATGTGTTACATGTGGGGTTTTAAATGGCTTTATGGCCATTAAGTTCAGCACAGAAGATGTCAGAGATGCGAGCCATAATTAGGCGGACAGTGTTAATAGATGGTGTTCTGCTCCATTCAGGCCCAATGGTCCAGGGTACACAAGCACCCAGCTCAGTTTGCATCCACTTTTCTCTAATATCACAGTGCTGCTAGAACACTCCCTCCTGCTCTCTGGAAACTGTAACCTTGTTTGGCCTCTGCGGTGCATGTCTAATGAACATGAGTTTGTTATTAATGTCTCATTTCAGAGACTGACGGTGCAGCCAGGCTTTGCAGTCCTTATGCCATGTACACGCTACTACCAGCAGCACTGATGTATATGACTAATTCCTAATTTTACTAATTTATTAACACTTTATTATGATACTATCACCACTTTCAATGTCTTAGCTTTCATTAACTAGATTCTGCATAAGTCTACATATAATGATAGTCTTGCATCTTTGGTTAATACCCATTCTATAGAGGTAAAACAATGTAAATGTACTTTTTATAGGCACAACAGTGGGTCCAATTATACTTTAATTATGATCCCCTACACCTATGCTTTTCTGTCTAAAGAAATACACTTGAGGGTACGACCCCAGTGACAAGTGATTGTAACTTTTTTTTTCTCCCTGTGAGCACCAGTCAGGCTACTATATTTGTCACAGCGTGATAATCAGACTGTCCCCCTTCATTTTCTGCTCTTTTTCACAGTCAGGCTCATTCGCAGTCATGTAATCATTGCTAGCTGTGAATGTTACCCAGTTGTGTCCAGACATTGGGAAAATATACAAAGGATCCCATAGGAACATAGGCTCAAAGGTGGAGCAGGTGTCACCAATTTCTCCATGATTTCACTGTTTGCCAACTTTTGGGAAAAAAATTATAGTGCATAGTTAACAGTTCTAGCGAAGAGACTTGTTTTACCTATTGAATGACAGCTAATGATCTGAGAGAGTCAAGAAAGTCTTCTTGAGACAAGGCTGGCTTGGCATCAGGTCAAATCACATTGTTTAGTGTGCTGCATTTCTTGACATCAAAGGTTAGTGCCAAGAACATCATCGTAGATGAAAAGCTGAATTGAAGGCAGGTTGGAGGAAGACAGAACCTGAGTCTGGGCCAGGGCCAAATCAGTGATGTCCGTTCATCTTTCTTTGTTTAAAAACTCATTAGTTTTGTTGGTTATGTATGTGCCGTATACAGTATATTCAGAACCCTGACTGGACTTTGCCTTTATGATTTCAAGCATAATCTGGCTCAATGGGTAGTGTTCCAGGGATGCTGGTCCGATCCTCTACGTGCGGAGTCTTGCATGTTCTCCCTGTGTCCGTGTGGGTTTCCTCCAGGTTCTCTATTTATTCCCACCTCACAATATGCCGGTGGATATGTGAATGTGTGTGCATGATGCCCTGGGATGGACTGGGTCTCCCATCCATTGTGTATTCCCACCTACCACCCAGTGTTCCTGGGATAGGCCCTGGATCCACTGCAACCCTGACCAGAATAAAGTCATTACTGAAGATGAATCCCACTTTTGGCTGCAACCTTTTAGGGTCGCCACAGTGGATCACCCGTCTGCATATTTGGTTCTGGCGCAAGTTTTACGCTGGATCCCATTCCTGATGGAACCCTCCCCACTTATCTGGGCACACAGAGAAGGAACGCTGATGCTACTTCAACCACTGGGAATGAAACAGTTAGAAACATCACAAGGCCCCATATGGACCTCTGTCTAATGTCTTGCATGCAGCAATCCCAAGAGATGAAATGTTCTAAGACTTTCAGCACACAGCAAAGGAAATTTGGTTCATTTCTTAGATCCAAATTTAGACAAAGTGAGTAAGACTGGCACTGAGAGTGCACTAGCCTGTACACCCCCAGTGGCTGGGGTTTGCACCCAGCATGGGGCTCAAACCCACGCTGAGATCAAGAGTCCCACACTCTACCAACTGATCTAGCCAGGCACCCTCTGGTTACTGAAGATGAATAAATGAATGCAAACATAATCTGCAGTGAAATCTCTATGTTTATACCTAGCTAGTTTGCTCACTTTCATCTGCCCTGGACTACTTATTGTATTGTATTGTACTGTACTGTACTTATTGTAGTGTATTATTATTATTATTATTATTATTATTATTATTATTATTATTATTATTATTATTATTATTATTAAGGTAACAGCCAACGTATGGGGGTGGGAATGGATTTGGACATTTGTAATATGCAGAGTGGCCACTTAGTCCAAAATTGGATCTAAGACATAAACCAATTTTCTTTTGTTTTACTGTGTGCGGAAATGTTGCCTTGTGATGTTTCTAACTGTTTCATTCCCAGTGGTTGAAGTAGCATCAACGTTCCTTCTCTGTGTGCTCCAGCAGACATGACAAGTTTAGAGAACTCTTTGTTTCCGAGCCTTTTCAGTGCCATCAGCTGGGATGTGTTTGCTTGATCTCTCTCTCTGGATCAGAAGGCTATTTGAGCAAAAACAGTATGTGTTGTGATAGAGCATCATTTTAAAAACGGTTTTCTCCAAGCTGAACACCCACAGGCTCACTATGCTTTTTAAGACGATGACTATATTACTAGCACAGCGAGTGACCTGAGAACAGAGTCACCGTGCCGAACTTTATACCCTGCATTTGTCTGACAAAAGACAGAGGGAGGTTTTTTATAACTTTTGCCATCCAGTGTTTCGACATCCCAAACAGAGGCTTTGCGCTTCATGTTTCATCTGAGTACCATTTCCATCTCGCCTGCAGCTCTGGCACTAAGCATAGCAAGCTCACATGAATAAGTGAGCCAGCTGAGTCTGCATGAATAAGTGAGCAGGAAGAACAAGAGGCAGAGGGAGTATAAGAAGGAGGGCTGAAGGCAGAGTTCGAGAAGAGGGTGACTGGGGTCTGATTATAGAGAGAGGGTTTCTTGATGCTTTTGGATGTGCTGGGGGGAAGGTTCGACACTTCTAGTCAGCAGTTCTTCAGGGTGGAGAAATGGTGCATCATGGGAAATGATCTTGCACACTTCCTGTGCTGACTTTTCAAAGTTTACTCAGGGGATTTCACCTTATCTGTGTGGTCTTATCTGGGGATCAACAGATTTTGGTGAGATTATAAACATCAGTATAGGTATGTATGTGTGCAGTGTGTGGCCCTGGCCTTAAACCCACTGAAAAGCCTTTGTTTTGCTTTCTTCAAGGTTCAATTAGCAAATTAGCTCCTGGCCCAGCACAAACGCATAAAACACTTAACAGGGCTATATATTACTCGCAATTAGATTGAAGAATGCAAAAGAGATGAGGAAAGGAAGAAAGAAAGAGAGAATTAAAAGAGAAGAAGAGAGGCATGTGGTGAATGCTGATAAGATTTCTCATCCTTTTAGTGCTCATTTACCTCCCATAGGGAACCGTTAAAACGTCAAGACTATTATTGGCCATGCAACTTGTTGTCAGTAGAAAGCAATTATCCACTGTCCGCTGCTTTAATGAATGTGTCACGGCTGCCCATGGAACGGTATCATGGGTAATCATACAGTAATTTCTCTTGTCTCAGAGTGTGACTGAGCTGTTTTAGAACCGAGTGCTCCTGGCCTCACGCTGTGCTTATTTCTGATGCACCAACGGTGCGCTGCTCATATGAGCCAGAACAGAAACCAACATACATTTGGCCATTGTCAAGATAGAAGAAGACAAATGTGTTCAGACACACTCTCAAGAGCACCAAGAGTGCTTTTTAAGTGCCTTCAATCAAAGTCAACCTGATTTCCTGCTTGCAAGTTTGTAATTTGCATGACTCACTTGAGAAATGAGTTTATGGTTCTAGGTGGGGTTCATACCATTTCTTTTTTTCTTTTTTACTTTTTACTTTTTTTTTTCTTTTTCTTTTTTTTTTTTACTATTTAGAATACATAATTTGTCTAAAGATCATGCATCACACACCAACTGATGTTGCCTTTACATGTTTCTCAGATAGTTTAAGTTATAATTACCAAGTGCATCACTAGCATTAGCTAGGTACTTGTATTTATAACAACTTCCCCTGCTGTGCAAATGCATATAGTGTATTCTGTGCTTGGAGATATAAGGAATAAAATATGACATGTCATGTTGTTATAGGAAAATAATCAACGAACAGGTGATGAGGCACCATGAAGGTAAGGGTAGTTAATGGTACAACATCAACTCTGCTGATTATTACCTTTTAACACCATGGCCCTGTTTAATTCCTCTATTACAACAGTGAATTGCAAAAAATACTATGTTTTTGTCGGACTTACTTTTTCCAGTTATTTACAACTGGCAATGTTTGTCCAATATTCAACTGTCAAGTTTCTGTGAGCCTGTGCCCACTGTAGCCTCAGATTCCTGTTCATGGCTGACAGCAGTGGAATCTGACGTAGTCTTCTGGTGTTGTGTAATCCGAGATACTTTTCTGCTCACTACGGTTGTAAAGAGTGGCTATTTGAGATACCGTAGCCTTTCTATCAGCTTGAACCAGTCTGGCCATTTTCCTCTGATTTCTCTCATTAACAAGGCATGTTTGTTTGTTTTTCGCACCATTCTGTGCAAACTCTAGAGACCGTTATGTGTGAAAACCCATGAGAACGACAGTATCTGAAATACTCAAACCAGCCATTCTGGCACCAACAACCAAGTCACTGTGATCACATTTTTCCTGATTCTGATGTTTGGAGTGAACATTAAATGTAACATCTTGGCATGATTGACTGATTGGATAACTACATGAATGAACAGGTGTACCGGTATCAGAAATTCTGATGTCAAACTTGTTTGTGAAGCTACTTGTATTTGACTTGAAGGGACATTCATGCACAACTTAGGTAGTGAACTGATGCTTACAGTAATTCTAATAGCAAGTGACTGCAACATCACACCTTTTCCGTAGTCATACACATCCATACCATTAACTCACACACACATTAACGCTTGCAAATGTGTTTGTCCATACACACTTACACACACACACACACACACTCACACAAAAATGAACTCATTAGCCTTGCTTATATAGATTTGTATATAAGAGCTTCTGTGACGTATTGGCTCCATCCACACACACACAGTCGGCAGTCCCTAGAATTTAGGCCGATATGAGTTGAAAAGGAGCAGTGGGAGAGGAGATCAAAGATGAACGCGAGTGTGATAGAGCAGAGACTGAGGGAGAGAAAGTGAGAGAATGCACGGCAGGAGATGTGGGAGATCAAACAAAAGCTCATGCATATATATTAACAAACATATATGGCCTGCAAGATAGATAGAGAACGAAAGAGAGAGCCTCGCAGCAGCAGTCCGTAGTTGGTGGCCTTCTTTATTGCGTTACGCTGATTGCTGTTGCCCTAATGCTATCCACGATAAGCAGATTAAATCTGATCCTGTATAAATGATATGGTGAACCCCCGCTGACTTTATACAGCACTCCCTCTGCCTAGCGTTTGTAGAGTTCTTTGTCTGACAGTAGAGTTTCTGTTAATTAGGATACATTGTTTCTGGATACAGCTTCTTCTGCACTTTACTGCTGCAGATGTGGAAGGTTTGGTTTCAAATCCCAGATGTGCTGTGTGCTGTAATTAGAGGTGGTGGACTTTCAGAAGAGAAGTAGTTAATGTGTAGGTATGAAAATGCTTCTATCTCTGCTTCTAGTTGTGGTAATGGCATATGTTTGTGACTAAAAATAAATAAATAAAAATAATATCAGTGTGTAGGTCAAATAATTACTTCTTTAGTAATAAATCCATTCATCCATTCCATCCATTCCATCCATTTTCCATACCACTTATCCTACACAGGGTCGTGGGGGAGCCTAGAGCCTGTCCCAGGGGACTCTGGGCTCAAGGCAGGGGACACCCTGGACAGGGTGCCAACCCATCACAGGGCACAATTGCACACATATTCACACACAATTTTGGAAATGCCAATCAGCCTACAACGCATGTCTTTGGACTGGGGGAGGAAACCAGAGTACCCGGAGGAAACCCCAGAGGCACGGAGAGAACATGCAAGCTCCGTGGACACAGGGCGGAGGCGGGATTCGAACACCCAACCCTGGAGGTGTGAGGAAAATGTGATAACCACTAAGCCACCATGCACCCCCCCCCCCCCAGTAATAAATAATATTACTGAAATTCAACAAGGAGACTTACATTTGACCTGAGTAGAAGATTACATTCTTTAGGTTTCACATTACCAGTGAAAATCATACTGCTGAAGCACCCACAATTTGTCTTTAAATGCCTTATAAGAGAATGGTAATAATAAATAGTAATATTGTAGGGACATGGGCTTTCACACTGTTAGTCTGGTTCTAAGTCTGAGCTAATAATTTTTGCTTGTTTGGGGCCTTCATTCAATGGTCAGATCTGTGCTCACTATACTACTAGATAATTAATAGTTTAAAACTTTTTGTGTATCGCACTCACTGTTTTGTTTTGTTTTGTTTTTGTTCAAGTCAGTCCGAATCTCAAGAATGCATCACGTTTGTGCAGCGCTTAACTGTTTGTTCCTCGCGGCTCATCCACGGCCCACAAGACACAGCAGTTTTGGTTCACGTCCTGTGTTTGAGTTGATTTAGGAATGAATTGCTTTCTCACTGCAATATTAATGCACAAGAGTTCGATTGAAACTGAGCGAGATCAGCTGTTTGTTGTTCTCTCTAAAAAAAATACCTAACTAAAATGGTTTCATTTCAATCATATGAATTTACACTTGCAGATATTGTTAGTAATTAGAAGATTTTGCTCCTTACAGTCAATTTTGGGCCATGAAAGAAAAATAATCTGCATTTGCTTGGATTGTGAGGCAGTATTTATTATTTCTATGCAAAGTCTAGCACTTTTTCCTTCTCTTCTTATAGCCTCTGATATGAATTGCTCCAGACAGGACTTTTTTTTTTGCACTACAGCATCGCAGGCTTTTTCAGATATCACACAATATGTCCCATTCAATTTTATAATGGGGCCATGAGTTGAATATCACCTGTGTTAATAGAAGTCTGCATATGCAGCCATTAGAACCAACCGTACATTTATAGAACACAGTCCATATTCAAGCTGCATGCAGCACTCGGTATTATTCCAGTGCACCTCTTGACCCTGTGCTTACTTCTTCCAGTGAGTCAGTGTCAGTCATACTGTCAGTCATACTTCAGCTTTTCAGGAATGTTCTGTCTCTGTACTCTGAAGGCCTGACCTCCATGGCTGGTCTTCCTTCTGAGACATGATTACATATCTGTGCATCAAATGCTTTCCATCTCCAGAACCTTGTGTACTGAATGAGCAGCTGCCTGAACCTGTATAAGCAAGTTACATTATATAAATAATATTAAAATGAGGGGAAACAGTGTGAATAAGTCATAAGCCATTCACATGTTCTTGGATAAAGTATTATAGGTTCTGAAAGTCAACCAGTGATAAAAACAAGGAATAGAGTCGTTCATTCACTCATCTTTAGTAAGTGCTTTATCCTGGTCAGGGTCAGAGTTGATCCGGAGCCTATCCCGGGAATACCAAGAATGAGTCCGGAATACACCATGGATGGAACACCACTCAATCACAGGGCAACATGAACACACACATTCATACCTAGGGGACACCTAGTGTAGTCAATCCACCTACAGGCATGTTTTTGGGAGGAAAATGGAGAACCAGGATGAAACACACACACACACACACACATACACACACACTTATGAAACATGCACAATTCCACACAGAATGCAACCTGAGCTCAGGACTGAGCTGCGAACCCGGAAGCTGTAAGGCGAAAAAGTTTCTCACTTCTCCACCATGCTGCCCAGAAACAAACACAGTTTGGTCAAATTATATTTTTCAAACAGGATTACTAAACATATCTGAAAATTACAGACAAGATATGTGAATTTACTTCAGGCCTTATTGCTCATGTCTGTAGTTCCCCCAGAGCAGATTATCTTCATAGTAATGTAATAACTAAACCTACTAAACACAGCTCTGTGCCATGAGGTTTCCGTTTGTGTTAGTTGCGATGATGGTGTAAAGCTGGCACATACATCCAGGATGTGACTCATCAGTTTGAGCTGCATGTGGTAATTTGGGGAAAATTGCATAGATACACTATCCTGTCTGAATGATCTAGTCCACCCCATATAAATGACATTTCTGAGAACTCATCACCTGTAAGAACTTTATTCTGGTGAGGGTTTTGGTGGACCACTGATGGGATGCCAGTCCATTGCAAGACACACACACTCACACACAATTTAGACTTAATTGTTTTTTTGTTTTTTGTTTTTTGTTAGGTAGGTAAGAGGAAACACACACGAACACGCAACTCTAAGACTGCACCACCATGCTGCCGTCGATTACATTTACTCATCTAGTAAAACTAATCTATCTTAAATATGAAAGCATTTTGGATGATAATATATCATGCCTCAAGGACCATGCGGTTGTGTTAAAGACGTACCTGCGTCACCACTCAAGGGAATGCAGCAAATGGTGTGTAATCGGGATCTTCAAATATAGTTCACGTTTGAATGAAAACCGCTAAAACAATGATTTGGCTCAGTGTTCAATAATATATCCTTGAGTAATTTATGAATAAAACACTTGGGGGTGTGTTGTTGTAGGAAAATAATCAACAACAGGGTTATGTGCCTATGTGGTGCTGCCTGGCATGAAGCAGAGTTACTATTACCACCTTGAAGTTGATGATTTTCCAATAGCAGCGTGTCTTTAAGTGTTTTATTCCTTGCTTTAATATATGTTTTTTAAAGTTACATTTAATGTTGTGTTCCCTCTCGTTTTTTCTCTCTCTCTCGAAAGTTAATAAAAAATAAATAGTATAAATTAAAAAAAAAAAAGTAATCAAATAAATAAAAACGCAGCTTGCGATGTTCCCGAGAAACCTCAAACTCCTCTGTCTGAAGGCACTCCTGTGACGCAAAACTGTCTGACTGGAGACTCCTTCCTTGAACGTTAAACAAAACCCTTGTTACATAACACTTCATCATGCCAATGTATTTTTCCTTGTTAAATAACACATTTTGAATTAATATATTATTAGGCTGAGCCTTAGATTAGGTGGAGCATCCGCCATACAAGTTCGTTTCTATAGAAACGAGTGCATTTTGTGCTCTGTGATTTTCGAACTGTATACAAGTAAATTCTAGTCTATGTAAATTCTATTTTATGTCACGGACAGTCGTAAAAATCATTTCACTACAGGTCATACTGTGTATGGTTGTGTGTTTGTTACAAATAAAATTTGATTTGAATTATAGCCAAAAACTACTGTCAGAGCTGCTGTTATGGAAACTTAAATGAGATTTGATTCTCTTTTTTCTTTGAGATTTTATTTTTATTTTATTTTTTTTTTTTTAGAATTCAACATCGCTGTGCTATAAATCTGGGATAATCCACGGCTAGGTGTGCATTACACGATTTTAATGCACGATGTGGAGGCAAAGAACCACCCGGCGCGAAGTGGAGAGCATTAAAATCGTGTATCGCACACCTAGCTGTGGATTATCCCGCTTATACCTTGGTCATTTGCCAGCATTGAGAAGTTAAAGCTGTTGTTGATGTTTTCTGCGCAAAATTTGACTGAAAGGATAAAAATATCAGTTAATTGTCGTTATTTTATATATGGGTCGTTAGATTCAGAATTCTGCCCGCTCTAAATCATACACAGACATAAAGTAGTGCAGTAAGGTTACATTTATTTGAACAAATTATAATAAATATTAATTAGAAAGAGAGAGAGAGAGAGAGAGAGAGAGAGAGAGAGAGAGAGAGAGAGGTTGTGTGTGTGTGAATTACCTGCATCTGTGCCGTGTCTCTACTAATAATGAAACTGTGTTTAACTACTGTATGCAACTGTAACTGTATGTTACTATGGTTACGGTTGTTCATAAGCAGCACATTAATTTAGAACTGACCGGAACTACCTGTGCATTCAACGATTTGAACACACACATTCCAGCCAATCAGAATCGAGTATTCAGACAGACCATGATATAATAAGAATGAACTGACTAAAGCTCAATACTAATCGTCTATAAATTTATATAGAAAAAAGTTTCTACTAATAAACTCAGAGTTTTGGACTCCAGAAATTTGAGTGATTGCTTATGCCGCCCTTTTTTAAAAAATTGTTAATTATTTATTTATTTTTTATTTTTTTAAACTTCATTATAAAGATTGTGTCTTTCTTCTCCCCAGTCTTTGTGGTCTGTTCAAGGTCTTGTCCCTATTCTCCCTCTATCTCTCCCTTTCCCTCACTCTCTCCATCCATTACTCCATACTAAATGTCTGCTACTGTATTTGAATAGTGATTTCGGCTGCAGGCAGGTTGTAGATCCCAGCGGAGGTTAGCGTGGGGCTGACGCCACCTTCGCAGGCCGAGCTCCATCAGCAGAGTGCACATTCAGAGATAAGCACTGAATGGCAAACAGCTTCAATCAGAGACACTCGATGGAAGCAATTACAGCAGAGTCGGCTGGCTGGGCACAGCCGGGCTCGGTGGCTGATAACACCTCCCTGTCAGACGCCCTGAAAAGCCCTCCTGCTCCCTTTTTTTGACACCCCATTGTTTAGTCGCTGTCACATTCTCCAGGTTTTCTTCTTTTAGGTGAAGGGAGGGGAAGAGACAAGTAGGGCGGAGGAAAGACATTTGACAAGTGATGTGCAGAGATTGGCAGGTGCCAAGTTTTTTTTTTATATCTACCTTTTTCTAAGGTTTTCTTCCTGATTTCTAAGGGTGTGTGTGTGTGTGTGTGTGTGTGTGTGTGTGTGTGTGTGTGTGTGTGTGTGTGCGCGCAGGCAGACTGAATCAGTCCTCCTCTGCCTCTGAGGCATTTCTGCATCCCCAGTGCTTTATGTTCACTCTCTACACCTATATTTCAGGTCATGTCTGTAAGACGGTCATTAGGCCTGACAGATAACATGGTTAATGTCAATGCTGCCCACTGCACTCTTTTCCCACCAGCAGTATAGTAGAAAAACCTCATCCTTTCCCTCCATTGTATACCACAATATTTCTGGTGTCAGGGGTGCTTATAGCTTCTTCCATTCAGCTTCAAACTGGCTGCTACTGTTTCTACTGTTTCTAAAAAATAAAATAAAATAATAATAATAATTTGTCCATATTTGCAGATAGCAGTGTCATACAATATCAGAAACTACAGAAGAGATTGTAATATAGTGAACAACTCAGCACTGTTTAAGGGAAATGCTGTATGTGATGATTTAGACGGTATACTAAAACTAATTTCTCTCACTTACTGTACTGTATTTTATCAACAGTAGCCTTCTGCCTCAAGTGCAAAGCTAAAGAAACACATATCAGACACTACACATGTCTCAAGTGATTAATGAAATTTATACCACATCATTGTTAAATTCTTGATTCTGATTGGTCAGAAGGTGTTGATTAGTTTTCTGTAACAGCAGCTTTGACAGTAGTTGTGGAGGTACACGTTATGGTTTACGTTTAATTTCCATTTCCGGCATTCGGCAGACATCCATATCCAGAGCGACTTATATTTATCTCATTTATACAACTGAGCAGTCGAGGTTTACAGGCCTTGCTCAAGGATTTGAACTCATGACCTTTCTGATCAGTAGACCCACGTCTTAACCACTGAGCTACCACTGATGATGCTCCATGTAAGCTTTAACTTCAGGACAGAGGACTTTGCGGTTTCAAGACATTCGTTTTAAGAGTGAGAAAAAAAGTGAGACTGTGAGGGAACCACTGTTTATAGCTGCTATACCATAAGCGATAACTAACTAGGAGCTAAGTTGTCTCGTAGAAGTTCCACAATGTTAAATTTAACTAATTAACAATTAATTATTTGACAAATTGCTGTGGTTTAAGTACAATAAAAGGATGTGCAGTTATAGGAAAATAATCAACTTGAGTATTCACGTTGTGTCAGACCGCATCACAACATTGATTATTTTCCTATAACAGCACACCCCAAGTGTGTTACTCCTTACCCAGTGCAATGGGAAAATGTAATACATTTTATATTTGAGCTGAGATGTTGCTTTAAAGGTGCAATAGTCGATTTTATTTAATTCCTCACTTGTACAAATAACCTGGAAGATATGTAGAACATGATAAAACACAATGGATTAAGCCATGATCTTGGCAAAATTTTATTAAGTTGCTGAGAAAACCTGATTGGAAAACTGACTTCCGGTCCAGAATGCTCGTTTGTTTGGATTCACTTCCTGTCAGTCATTTTAAAGACCCTATTGCTGCATTCCAATTTGCCTACTCCACTTATACTATGCATTAAAAGTATGTACTCTATTAGTGAAGAAAAAGTACAAACACTTGAGTGTGTAGCAAAAGAGTATGCAAGTACTGGGACATACTAACACGTCATGTAACGTAAGAGAACGTTGTTGCCTAGTTACGCACACTGTCACCGTAAACAAACTCCTCTTTGCATTTCAGCCTTTCTTCATTCATTGTTCTTTATAGAAATTATACTATACAAGTTCATTTACTATTCCTTTGTTGTATTTTTCCACATTTCATTTACACCTCTCTAAAAAGTGGTCAAAATCAAACCACAAAACTCCAACCCCCTTCCCTCACGCAAGGAGTTGTGGGCAGTATTAGCTGAAAAAGTGTCCACAGAACCACAATTCAAAAATCTACCGGAAATAGTAGACCATCCAGGTAACTTTGCGATACTCATTTCAACATGCTACCGTTTGGGACACACTCGTTCTAATCTCGGATACTATTTAGGACGGATAGTAGGCGGATTGGGACACAGCATATATGATCCATCTAAGATCCTGGGGGTGGGGCTTCGGGAAAACAGCTTCAAATGATGAACCGTTTAACGGTTAGAGATCTAATCTTTGGGCGAAAAAAAGACTAATCTTATCTGATGCACCTTTAAGATTGGCTGAAGTGAAAACGTTTGCATGCTCTATTTCTAAAGAGAACGTAAAGAGTGATGGCATGAGATTTCCACTATACTGCATACTGAAATGTACTCAGTACTTTTCCAGAGTAGTGCACGATCCACAATCCAGCCCATGGTTCTATTCTTTTCTATTTTTTTTTTGTGTCATCTTCCCGAAAAATCTGTTTAAATGTGAGAAATATTTGAATGGAAGTCCTCGATAAGCACTCCTGTATGACCGCAGTCATAGCACTATGCCTTTCCTCCCTTCCGCCTGTTCTAGGTGTGAGCCAGTGATTTATGTTTGCGATTATCAAATCTTGGTCGGCTTTTATGCCTCTGATTCCTTTGCCTCAACAGCTGGGGAATCTGTTCAGCTTTATCAGATGTCCTAGCTGTCCTGGAGAGTGTAGTAATAATCTTTTTTTGTTGTTTTTTTTTCTCCATAAACAGTTTGAAGGGAGAAATGAGCTCGAAACAGTAGCTCGAGTTCCCTGTGAATAGCTGCCCTGTCTCTGCTGCATTTAAAAAAAAAAAAAAATATATATATATATATATATATATATATATATATATATATATATATATATATATATATATATAATTGCAGCCTTATTCTCGTTTTGTGCTCCATGAAATATTTGAAGGTCTCCAAAATGCATTCTTGTAGTACAGTGGAAACCCTTCTCGTTAAAGTAGTCTCCTTTGAAACCATTTAGGTGAGAAGTGGTGAATTAGTTTGTTAACAGGGCGCCGGTAAGGACGGTCCAGGCTTTTTTTTTTTTTCCCCATGCCGTGGAATATTGAAAGCTATTTGGAACCCTGCTGCATGATTTTATAGTGCCAACATATCAGCGTGTGGCAGGCCTCCAGAGAGAGAATTAGCTTGGTCGGCTGCAAGTTGTTAGACAAATGTGGCGCTCAAATAAAATAAAGCTGGCGCTCAATTTTACGCCCAGACATGGGCGGATGGCTGCGAAGGGCCCTGAACAAAACGCGGTTTAATCGACTGCTTTTTTTTTTTTTTTTTTTTTTAATGCAAAGTCTGTCTGGAGTGTTAAAAGTACCGAGGCTTGACTCTGAAGTTTATGAGGGAAAGAGTCAGGGTGGAGTGGTCTCTCTGCCCTGGGGAACAGACATAAAGAAATATACTGTATGTATAGCGTGATGTGGATATGAAACATAAGGTTAAAGGTTTTTATGTCTTATAGGTTTTTATCCTTCCTTTGAACTCTACGTACATTCATGCATTATATTCTCATTGCCTTTTTGTTTTTTTTTTCTTCTTAATGTTAATAAACTAAATGTATTCTGCTACTTTCAATTGTTATTGGCTATATGCTGTACTTCAGGGCAGAATTTGCCAGCTGCTCAATCTTCCTTGCACAAAGGACTGTATTAACACAAACATATTTATCTAGTGTATCGCCGAATGGTAGGCTATTAGGGTGGATAGTTGGCTGTGAAATAAATAAATGCTGTGCTTGAGGAGGCCAAAACAGCAATGCCAATTAAACGCAGCCATGTAAATCTAAACACTCTGTCTAATTAAAAAAAAAAAAGTGCTGACTTGTTCACAAAGCAACCACAAGGAGATGCAGTTTAGCCCTGAGGCAAATGAGAACAAGTACATGCAAAAAAACTACGCGCACGCACACACGCACACACACACACACACACACTCAGAAGAGACATGAGCAGGTCTCAGTTCGGGAGTCAACTAGTGCCAAGTGCTGAGTAAACGCTTTATTTCTAAAGCTGGAGTTTATATAGAATGATAATATGGTGTATTGTTATACACCAGAACATGACATGAGACATGTTACCTAAAGTGCAATGCTAATTTCTTTTCAATGAAACCCCTTTCTTCATAAAATCTCATTCCAGTTCCCCGAAACGGGATTTACTTGGATCAATCTGGAAATGGATTTTACAATTGGGAATTTAATTACGCAGGTCCCTCTTCACTCCTCTTTCATAACGTTGATTGTTATGGTATCACCCGCTCAGACGGATTAGCGGCCAAATGTATTAGCCGATCACGGGTGAATCCTGCGCTTGACTGATTCTGATCTCCTTCCGTGAAAAGGAGATCAGAATCTCCTTTTGTAGTGGAACCAGTCGAGGTGTATGGTGATGGTGTATTGGTTTATGGTGTATATGCAATCACACTTCCTCAACGTGTCTTCAAACTACTGCGGCAGAGACAGTCCAGTGTTGTCAGTTGGCTTTGTTTCATCATTTTCGGCTGGACAACAATGGCCCTGGGCTGATATATCATTGATTTACTCATTATAACCCTCACTTTTATAGTTTCAATTGGCAAAGAATTGGTTTGTTTTTATTTGATAACAGTAATTGGCCTGCAAACTGTCAATCCAATCTGGCAACCCTGAGGCTGATATTTTGGACAGGAAATTACTGTTGGCATTACATGCCAGGGTGTTACACACACTGTCCAATGAGAGGCTTCGCCATCATTCTGATAGCAGAGGAATGTAATCATAATGGTTATGGGTTTGGAAAATGGCAAGTAACAACAGCTCATGCAGTCACTGTTAAATGACCAATGATTACTTCTTAGGAAATGGGTTGTGCAAGTGGATGTGGATGTACCTACAGGGTATCTTTTGTTTGTTTTAAACTTAATATCTGGTTGTCTGTATTACCCTTCATCCCACTGTTACCATCCAGACTAAATGAATTGCACCTGCACTTCAATGATGAATACCTCTGATCTGTTTATTCTTTAGCTGTGTCTCAAATCACATACCAAGAGCCGGGTCATGACCTCATATGGACTCACTTGATTTACGAAAGGGTCGCAAGAGAAACTCACAATTTCTTTTGTTTTATTCATTATGGGAAAGGTGAAAGATGGATTTTGTGTGCTAATATTTTAAATTGTAACTCTCTATCACATTCAGACAAGCCACATTTTATATTAATAGTGTACAGGTGCATCTCAAAAAATTAGAATATTGTGGAAAAGTTAATTTTTTCCCATAATTTAATTCAAAAAGTTGAACTTTCATGTATTCTAGATTCATTGCACATAAAGTGAAATATTTCAAGCTTTTTTTGTTTTAATCTTGATGATTATGGCTTACAGCTCATGGAAATCTAAAATCCAGTATCTCAAAATATTAGAATAAAGAATTTATAATACAGGAATGTCAACCTTTTGAAAAGTATGTTAATTTATGTACTCAGTACTCGGTCGGGGCTCCTTTTGCACGAATTACTGCATCAGTGCGGCGTGGCATGGAGGCAATCAGCCTGTGGCACTGCTGAGGTGTTATGGAAGCCCAGGTTGCTTTGATAGCGTTTGCATTGTCGGGTCTGGTGTCTCTCATCTTCCTCTTGACAAAATTCAGGTCAGGCGAGTCGGCTGGCCAATCAAGCACAGTAATACCATGGTCAGCAAACCAGTTACTAGTAGTTTTGGCCCTGTGGGCAGGTGTCAGTTCCTGCTGGAAAAGGAAATCAGCATCTCCATAAAGCTTGTCAGCAGATGGAAGCATGAAGTGCTCTAAAATCTCCTGGTAGACGACAGCATTGACTCTCGACTTGAGAAAACACAGTGGATCAACACCAGCAGATGACGTGGCACCCCAAATCATCACTGACTGTGGAAACTTCACACTTGACTTCAAGCAACTTGGATTCTGTGCCTCTCCACTCTTCCTCCAGACTCTGGGACCTTGATTTCCAAATGAAATGCAAAATTTACTTCCATCTGAAGAGAGGACTTTGGACCACTGAGCAACGGTGTTTTGAGTTAATTAGCTGATTAGAGTCTTCTCAGGTTGACATTGCTGTATTATAAAATCTTTAATCTAATAATTTTGAGATACTGGATTTTTCCAGTATCTCATTTCCATGAGCTGTAAGCCGTAATCATCAAGATTAAAACAAAAAAAGACTTTAAATATTTCTCTTTATGTGTAATGAATCAAGAATATATGAAAGGGAAGAAAAAGAACTTTTCCATGATGTTCTAATTTTCTGAGATGCACCTGTATGTGCTGTTTTAGTCTCTATCTGTTTTAGTCTCGTTCACTCTCCTGACATGCTGTACTAAGTGTAGAATGGGAACGCCCAAATTTCCCTTTGTCCATCCACCTCTTCAAACAAAGTAGCGTTGTGTCTCAAATCGTACACTTATGTAATATTGTAGCCCATTATTGAGTACTAACACTATTACAGTTGGTGTTTGAATTTAAGTACCTCTCTCGTAGCATTCAAATCTACGGAAAGGCCTGTTTTGTGTAGCAGCCTTGTGGATTTTTTAGATTAGTGAATATTTGAATGTATACAAGGTCAGAGTTTTCGATCTGAGACGCAGCTCATGACAACATTGATGACTCTCTCTCTCTCTCTCTCTCTCTCTCTCTCTCTCTCTCGTGCGCTCTCCCTCTCTCACTCACTCTCTTTCACTCGTTCTCTCTCCATCTCTCTTGTGCGCTCTCCCTCCCTCACTCTCTCTCTCTCTCTCTCTCTCTCTCTCTCTCTCTCTCTCTCTCGTGTGCTCTCTCTCTCTCTCTCTCACTCTTTCTCTCTCACTCTCTCTCTCCCTCTCTCTCTCTCTCTCTCGCACTCTCTCATGCGCTCCCTTGCTCGCTCTCTATTTTTCTCTTTCTCTCTTGAAACGCATTTGTTTTGATCTCATCATTGTTTCCAGAGTGGCTAATGCACTATTCATGAATTTTCCAAAACCCAAACCGTCTCATTTATGTTTAGAAGTATGATACGCCACACATTTGCAAAAGCAAAACCATTTTCTTTCTAAGTGTTACTGCGATAATGATTTCCTTCCCCAGTGACCATGCTGGTGGTCGCTTCATTGCCTGTGAAAAGGCTTTGGTGGGCTTGTCAGAATTAATCTACTGTAAGCCGAGCTCCATACGTTAATAAATCTGATGTAGCAAATTAATGACAGCTATATAAATGGCTGTAAGGAGAGCGTACAGCAGGGTGACTGATGGCTCTGTCTGACGGCCCAGCTGCTGATTTATTCTGCCTTAAATTTGACAGAGCAGGTGTCAGGACTGCTGTGGGACTGTGGCACATGTGCTGCTTATTTCCAGACATTTCTCCTAGTTATGTTTTGGATCTGTGAGCATCACTGACCTTTTTTATTTTAACTTTAGCTTTTTGTTTTGTTTTGTTTAGTTTTGTTTTACAGAGGAGAATATCTCTAATACTAATAAAAAGTTCTTAAACTGTTTTGCAGCCAGAGACCCCTTTACAAACAATAATACAGCAATATTCTGGCTATTTATTGGAGACTTTGTGCTTTTTAATTCTTGACAGAAGAATCCAAATCCAAGTTTACATGATTAATAGGCTGACTTATTTTAATGTTATTGAGGTTTGGACTAAATCTATTCAATTCAGGTGACCAGCAAATAAATATAAGACCTAGATGATAAATACCATCTATCCATTTTCTGTACTGCTTATCCTACACAGGGTCGCGAGGAGCCTGGGCACAATTGCACACAATTTGGAAATGCCAATCAGCCTTCAATGCATGTCTTTGGGCTGGAGGAGGAAACCGGAGTACCCAGAGGAAACCCCCGAAGCAAAGGGAGAGCATGCTCCATGTACGCAGGGCAGAATTGGGATTCGAACCCCCAACCCCGGAGGTGCGAGGCAGATATGCGAACCACTAAGCCACCGTGCCCCTACTGCAACAAAATTTAAATAATCACAGATCACCTGGCTATGTTTCACAGGCCAATGCGGACCCTTATCCCCAATTTGAAAACCAATAAAGCCGTGCCAAGTGGAAATGTTTTTAAATTCAAATTGAAATTTAAAAATTTATATATTCAATGTTCACTGTATAACTTTGTCTGCTGTCAAGTTTTTTACTCAAGTACCTCAATACTTTCCACAAGTTGCTCATTCAGCTTCACGTGGCTTAATGATGCTGATTGTTATTGTTGCTGATGATTAATTCTTTGGCTTTAATTCAATTTATATTAAAGGTGCTATTTCAACACCAGTTAACCCTTTAGCATTGTAATTAAAATATAATTCCTTATCCGAGTCCTTTCCTTTAACAGACCCACCAGAAATTAAACATAGGTTAAACTGGACATTCTTTCTCTGGCACATGTCTACTCTTCTGGAACCGCCCTAAAGTGTATGCATAAGAGCCATCCAAAATTTCACTGTTCAGATACTATTTGATACACAATATGGCCAAAAAGTGTGTGGACACCTAACCGCCACACCCATATGTAGGTCTTCCAAAAACTGTTGGAAGCCCACAATTGTCTAGAATGACTTTGTATGCTGTAGCTTTAGGATTTCCCTTCACTGGAACTACGGAGCCCAAACCTGATCCAGCATGTTCCAGTCTGTAAAGACATGGTTTACCAAGAGCCCTGACCTCAACCTCAAAACATTTGTGATGACTTGGAAAGCCAACTGTGCAGCAGGACTTCTCACTCACTCGACCTCACTAATGCTCTTGGAGCCGAATGGACACAAATCTCCCAAGTGAAGAGTGGAGGCCGGAACGGGATGTTCAACAAGCACAAATGCATTCAAATGCTAAACTTTGTAACATGAGGGCACTGAATACATCTGATATCCCTGGTACATGTATATCCACTGTTGTTCCTCTAATTACCACTAATGGCAGTATTGACGTCAGTTCACATGCAGGACTTCATCCATCGTGCCTTTTTTCTGTGCCTCTGAAACCAATTTCTGATCATTTCCTTGAGAGGCAGACCATTTTCTCTTCAGAAATGAGGAACAGTAGCTTGCTCACACTGTTTTGTGGCATTAATGGCCAAGAATCCAGTCTGTCTGTTCTCCTTTTAGACTTCTGTGACTCAGCTCATCCTTATCATCTGTGTGTGTTTGCGTTTTGTTTTTGAGCAGCTGAGGCAGTAAGTAAATAAGCATTTGATCAACATGAACCTTCATCGATGTGTGTTATCGGGTTCTCTGTGAGTGTTTGTGTGTGTGTGTGTGTGTGTGTGTGTGTGTGTTTGAGAGACAGCTGGCGCTGCACAGATCATGTGAGTACTGAGAAAAGGGAAGTGGCTGTAGGCTGAAGAAAAAACATAACACTAATAAAAGCTCGCTCATGCTGACCTTTGACCCACAGGAGGTTATGCAACGCTGATGTGGGGCATCAGCTGCACTCAAGCACACAGCCAGTGATGCAGAGTGTGTAGCGTATTGGCACACTGCTCTCTCTGTGTGCGTGTGCATTCGTGTGTGTGTGTGTGTGTGTGTGTGTGTGTGTGTGTGTGTGTCTGTGTGTGTGTGTGTGTGTGTTTTTTCAATCTGCTTCTGCTATGACACAGAGGGCAGCCTGGGCGCTGAAGAGCTCTTAAATCGGCACATTTGGGAATCTCACTCAACAGCTGACTGTGACTGGATGGAGACTGTGGGACTGGACTTTGAGACCTCTGAATGTGAAAGGATACTTTGAACGACAGAAAGCCGGGATTAATGGGAAGCCCATGGAGTTCGATCTGAAAGGCACTTCTGACTCGGAAACTTACTCTCTCATGAAGTCCAGGGTGTCTGGGTTTTTGAAAGTGTACGTCAGAAATGTCAGACATTTTTGAGTTCAAGTTATTAAGTCTTAAATTTGAAGTTATGTGAGCTCAGATTAATCTGGTTAACTTATTTATTTATTTATTATTATTATCATTATCATTATCATTATTATTACAGTCAGTACAGGATTTTGCAGAGTTTTTTTCATGATTGTTGCGGCCAAAAATGCTTGATTTTGCTGCGTTTTATTTATTTATTTATTTATTTATTTATTTTTGTTATTTGTGATGCAACTTCCGGACTTTTTTTTTTTTTTTTTTTTTTTTTTTTTTTGCAGAAAACTACTTGAATTGGCGAGTTTGCAATGGCACGAAATTGTTTTGCAGCGATGTCTGTTGGTAAAGGAGACCTTTTAGCTGTACTCATGTTTGTCGCACGTGAATCGAAGCAGGCTTTGGCTGAATGCTTGCTGTGATGATGTCACATGACACATGTCACATGTCTTGGCACATCTGCTGTAATTTTGAAAAATTGCGATCTCCTCCGAATATTGCGCAGTTTGCTTGATTTTGTTTTTTACAAATTTCTGCAATCGTGAAATCCTGGAGGGACTGTTCTTATTATTGTGTGGATTTTATGATGTCTTATACGATGTGCCTTCATTGTCAGGTGTTTTTTTTTTCCTCTCCCCTTTTTCAGATTTGATATCTTACTGCACATTTGGTCATAAAATAGATTTGTAGTGGTGCTAAAATTTAAGGATACCTCTAGACACCTTGTGAATACATTTGAAATCTTTAGTTCTCCTTGAAGATCCCCCATGTATACACAGTTTAGCAGCACACTTAAAGATATGACCATGTCTCCAGCCATGCTCTGAAGAGAGAGAGAGAGAGAGAGAGAGAGAGACTGACTATGACTTGCTCTCTGTATAGCTGCGTCTGCAGGAGGAGAATACAGGATGAGGTAAGAACACAGAGAAGGGTGGAGGTTAGAAGGAAAAGTGGAGGCGTTGAGGAGGTTGTTGAGTTAATGACATGCAGGGACAAGCAGGGAATTCCTTTGCAGGCTGCGTAACTCCTCCACACAGCTTTATTTCCTCAGCAGAGGTGAACAGAAGCTACGGCCACCGTGTTGATGTTGTAGCATGTGTGATTGTGGATTAAACGTCGCCGCATGAGCGTGTACGATAACTGGTGCTTGTATCTGGCTGTATCTGATGTGAATGGATTCCTGTGTCGGTAAGGGTGTGTTTTCCTTAGAATGACATACTAACAAGATTGTGGTGTGTGAACTGAAAATGAAAGCTTGACAGAATCTAAGGGTTGTGTCAGGAGTTTATGTGAAACATGCATGTTTATCAAATCAAGTGGCTTGTATTGTCATTTCAACCATATACAGCTGGTACAGTACACAGTGAAGCGAAACAACGTTCCTGCAGGACCATGGTGCTACATAAATCAACACACTAAACCACATGAGACGACACAGAACTAAATAAGACCTACACATTTCTACAAACATGTGTAAACAACACAAGACAGTACAGTACTACTAAAACACGACAATGGGCACAGTAAGCGACAGTGTAGCGCCGACCTGTACACAGTTCTAGTGTGGAAGTGTCAGATATAACAGGTAATGCAGAAAGACTGTGCAAGCATGCCAAATTTGTAGCACATATTCTCTCTTCCTTTGAGTTCTATGACAGTTTAATGAGTGTAGACAAATCAAAAGAGACACCAGTTCAGAATGGCAGTTAATTAAGGATTTTCTAAACAAGTGTTTAAATAAAGACTTAAACCTTTGTACTCAAGGATGTGTTAACTAGTCTCAGATCCTAATGGGACTCTAAATGGGTGCCTTATTAATGCAAAAACAAATATGTGTGTGTGTGTGTGTGTGTGTGTGTGTGTGTGTGTGTGTGTGTGTGTGTGTGTGTGTGTGTGTGTGTACAGTACCGTGCAAATGTTTTAGGCAGTTGTGAAAAAATGCTGTAAAGTTTGAATGCTTTTAAAAATAGACATGTTAGTAGTTTATATCAATTATATATATATATATATATATATATATATATATATATATATATATATATATATATATATATATATATATATATATATAAAATAGGTTGAAACACAATCATTAACTGAAACCGAAACAGATGTGTAGGGGGAATAAAACTGGGTGAGGAACAGCCAAACTCAGCTAAAAAGGTGAGGCTGCTGAAGACGGTTTACTGTCAAAAGTCATACACCATGGCAAGACTGAGCACAGCAACAAGGCAGAAGGTAGTTATACTGCATCAGCAAGGTCTCTCCCAGGCAGATATTTCAAGGCAGACAGGGGTTTCCAGATGTGCAGTCCAAGCTATTTTGAAGAAGCACAAAGAAACGGGCAACATTGAGGACCGTAGACGCAGTGGTCGGCCAAGGAAACTTACTGCAGCAGATGAAAGATACATCAGGCCTATTTCCCTTCACAATCGCAAGATATCCAGCAGTGCCATCAGCTCAGACCTGGCAGAAACCAGTGGGACCCTGGTACACCCATCTACTGTCCGGAGAAGTCTGGTCAGAAGTGGCCTTCATGGAAGACTTGCGGCCAAAAAGTCATACCTCCGACGTGAAAACAAGACCAAGCGACTCAACTATGCACGAAAACACAGGAACTGGGGTGCAGAAAAATGGCAGCAGGTGCTCTGGACTGATGAGTCAAAATCTGACATATTTGGCTGTAGCAGAAGGCAGTTTGTTTGCCGAAGGGCTGGAGAGCGGTACACGAATGAGTGTCTGCAGGCAACAGTGAAGTATGGTGGAGGTTCCTTGCAACTTTGGGGCTGCATTTCTGCATATGGAGTTGGGGATTTGGTCAGAACTAATGGTCTCCTCAATGCTGAGAAGTACAGGCAGATACTTATCCATCGCACAATACCATCAGGGAGGCATCCGATTGGCCCCAAATTTATTCTGCAGCATGACAACGCAGCATGATCAGCATACAGCGAAAGTCATTAAGAACTATCTTCAGCGTAAAGAAGAACAAGGAGTTCTGGAAGTGATGTTATGGCCCCCACAGAGCCCTGATCACAACATCATCGAGTCTGTCTGGGATTACATGAAGAGAGAGAAGCAACTGAGGCTGCCTAAACCCACAGAAAAACTGTGGTTAGTTATCCAAGATGTTTGGGCCGACCTACCTGCCGACTTCCTTCAAAAACTGTGTGCAAGCTTACCTAGAATAATTGATGCTGTTTTGAAGGCAAAGGGTGGTTCTGTTCACTGACTTTGTATTTTGTTAATTGATAATTTTATTTCTATTTTTGAAAGCATTCTCACTTACAGCATTTTTTCACACCTGCCTGAAGCTTTTGCATATACAGGTGCATCTCAATAAATTAGAATGTCGTGGAAAAGTTCGTTTATTTCAGTAATTCAACTCAAATTGTGAAACTCGTGTATTAAATAAATTCAATGCCACAGACTGAAGTAGTTTAAGTCTTTGGTTCTTTTAATTGTGATGATTTTGGCTCACATTTAACAAAAACCCACCAATTCACTATCTCAACAAATTAGAATATGGTGACATGCCAATCAACTAATCACCTCAAAACACCTGCGAAGGTTTCCTGAGCCTTCAAAATGGTCTCTCAGTTTGGTTCACTAGGTAAGCCACAAACATTCATTGCCAAAGAAGCTGGCTGTTCACAGAGTGCTGTATCCAAGCATGTTAACAGAAAGTTGAGTGGAAGGAAAAAGTGTGGAAGAAAAAGATGCACAACCAACCGAGAGAACTGCAGCCTTATGAGGATTGTCAAGCAAAATCGATTCAAGAATTTGAGTGAACTTCACAAGGAATGGACTGAGGCTGGGGTCAAGGCATCAAGAGCCACCACACACAGACGTGTCAAGGAATTTGGCTACAGTTGTCGTATTCCTCTTGTTAAGCCACTCCTGAACCACAGACAACGTCAGAGGCGTCTTACCTGGGCTAAAGAGAAGAAGAACTGGACTGTTGACCAGTGGTCCAATATCCTCTTTTCAGATGGGAGCAAGTTTTGTATTTCATTTGGAAACCAAGGTCCTAGAGTCTGGAGGAAGGGTGGAGAAGCTCATAGCCCAAGTTGCTTGAAGTCCAGTGTTCAGTTTCCACAGTCTGTGATGATTTGGGGTGCAATGTCATCTGCTGGTGTTGGTCCATTGTGTTTTTTGAAAACCAAAGTCACTGCACCCATTTACCAAGAAATTTTGGAGCACTTCATGCTTCCTTCTGCTGACCAGCATTTTGAAGATGCTGATTTCATTTTCCAGCAGGATTTGGCACCTGCCCACTCTGCCAAAAGCACCAAAAGTTGGTTAAATGACCATGGTGTTGGTGTGCTTGACTGGCCAGCAAACTCACCAGACCTGAACCCCATAGAGAATCTATGGGGTATTGTCAAGAGGAAAATGAGAAACAAGAGACCAAAAAATGCAGATGAGCTGAAGGCCACTGTCAAAGAAACCTGGGCTTCCATACCACCTCAGCAGTGCCACAAACTGATCACCTCCATGCCATGCCGAATTGAGGCAGTAATTAAAGCAAAAGGAGCCCCTACCAAGTATTGAGTACATGTACAGTAAATGAACATACTTTCCAGAAGGCCAACAATTCACTAAAAATGTTTTTTTTATTGGTCTTATGAAGTATTCTAATTTGTTGAGATAGTGAATTGGTGGGTTTTTGTTAAATGTGAGCCAAAATCATCACAATTAAAAGAACCAAAGACTTAAACTACTTCAGTCTGTGTGCACTGAATTTATTTAATACACGAGTTTCACAATTTGAGTTGAATTACTGAAATAAACGAACTTTTCCACGACATTCTAATTTATTGAGATGCACCTGTATATATATATATATATATATATATATATATATATATATATATATATATATATATATATATATATATATATATATAGTGCTGTATGTGCCCAATTAAAGTGATTTTGATCTTACAACATCACTTACACCTATTCCTTCCTTTCTCATTTTTAATTTCAGTGTATTGCCTACAGCTTAACCAACACTACTTGGCTAATACAGTGTTTAACCATTTTTCAGTAGCAGTGTATGTGTGCTTAGCTGTTTTGAGACTGTTGACACTTTTTGAACTGTATTTTTTCTTCTCAGAAGTATTGTCATGGTTGAATACCACAGACCACACACACAAACCGACTAAATGCTACTGTGTTGCTTTGCTTCTGCATAATCTCCCCATGCTGCAGTTAGATCAGATAAAACACTCTTTTTCCCCCCTTATACTCATTACAGTTGCATGTGACAGTGCCGTTTTCCATGCAGTTTGGCGTTCTGAATTCTTTGCTTTTTAAATGGTTTCCTTTTACAATAGCTTACAGCAACAAATTCAGCTTAATTACGAAGCCGACATATAAACTCTCCATTGTCTTTTATGAAACGTTAATTGGCCTCCTGTAGCTTGTAGTATGTGTTACACTCTCGGCACTCTGAGAGACAGAGACAAGCTGATAATTAAGAAGAAACCTGAGATCCTTGTATTTGTATTCATGTGCCATTCTCACATTGTGAAAGGTTTCTATTAGAAGTGTGTGTCTGTTCTTCCAGGAAGATATGCACCTTGATCTCTGATCCAGTGTGTGAAAGCACGTAAAGCACCTAATGATTCAATGTGATGGCATTTCCATACATTACCTTATGATCCATTGTGATTCAGATCTATAAATTCTTGACGCTGTCATCTTTGCAAAATACCACATCTTAGGGACACACCGAGAAATGACGCAACCACTGGAAAAACTGAAAGACACAGATCTCATACGTCTGTCACTACGTGTCAAAAAATATGTCTTTATCGAAGTAGAAAATCAGTAGAAACGCTCTATTTGGAGAGAAATATATTTCTGAGCATACTGTATGTCTGTCACAGCATAAGTAATGTTAATGGAGGACATCTGTGGTGATTATGATGGATTTGCATGTGATCTCTGCATAAACATTCCATGCGTACTGCATAAACCTCTTTTTAATCCAAACTGATTGTTTTCATCTTTAGTATAAGCACTTGTTGTAGAGCTCGTGGCTGTATAAGTTGTTCTTGATTGTTAGGTCACATAACCATAGCATGTATAATCTAAACCTGTGCTACGAACTCAATAACTTGGCCTTAAATCTCTGGAAGTGTCACTTCTCTGGCATGTTCTTTTAAAAGTTTACATGTATTGTTTTCTATCAGTTATTGTTCTGTGTTAACAAGCATGACAACATGGAATCCTCAGTCAGCTGTTGCATGTTTGTCCTTTGAAGCAACATAGTTATTTTAGCAATTTGCAAAATAAATATTTGATGGAAACATTCAAATTGATCGAATGGAGATCAGAACTTATCCAAGATTGTGAAAATATTTTTTTTTAGTTGAAAATCTTCAGGATGGTGCCATTTTTGGACAATTTTTGGGAGACCAAAAGTAGAGCTACCACTAATGCTGTCAGTTTTGGAAGAACATTTGAACAAAAGGTGGGAAAGGTCACGTGATCAAATATAAGCACACTATTGGTTTTTTGTTTTGTTTTTTACTCCCTCCCATTTGTAATTGGTGTCTGTTTTTTGTGTTTGTGATACTAAGGGAAAAAACGGTCTGTTACCCAGTCGCAACGCCATGCAGAAGAGGAAATTCGGCCACTAACATGGTTTCAATTTTCAATTACTTGTGCAAAACATCTTTCTCCACAGGATATAATGGAATCTTTACCAATTCAGATGGGATATATTGTATATAACCTGGGATTATTTCTGCTGGTCATTTTATAGAGGGTAAAACGCAACATAATCTTTCCAGACGTGTGTACGTGCAGTCCATGAAAATGACTGATACGACTGATTTGGATAGGATTGAAATCCCCGAGGTTCACGAAGGGGTTTAGAAAGCGATCGGTGCACCAAAACAAGTCGCAGGCAGGAACTGTACATTAATGAATACGTATCTCAGTTATCCACAGCTAAGAGAGTTGCGTTTGTGCCGTTTCTGTTCATGACCCACAGACAATAATGTTCAACTTTTGCAATACAAATAATATTTCAGGTTTCCAGCTCACTTGCTGCTTTCTGCTCATATTTACATCTTGGACTTCCTGTGCCTTCTCAGAAAGTGATTAGTGCTGGTTATGCACCTGGCCAGCGTGGCTGCAGGTTTATTATCGCAATCAAGCAGAAACTACGCTTCAATGATTTAAACAAGTGGAATTAGGTGTGTTTCTGTTCAGAATAAAAACCTGCAGCCACACCTTCCCTTGTGCTCTAGTGCATGGTATTGGATTTCTGGGCGTTTTAGGGCATTGAGGGCCTCTCAGGGCTTTCAGCTTTTGTTTTTGGCTACACTAGTGCAGCTGTGAAAACTAAATGTCCAACAAGTTTTACATTTTGACACCCTAGACCTGTTTTCTGTGATCATTCCTCTTACAGTGAGGTGTTTCCGGATGGGTTTCTCTCTCTAGTTCACTTCTTTCAACTTATCCAATGGGGAATTATATTACCTAATCAGTACCGCTCTTATTTTATTTTGTTTTCCTTTCCTTATATTTCTTCCCTTACCTCATGCTCTAGGCTCTCTTTCATGATCTATTTTTCTTTTTCTGTTCCAAGCACTTATGTGACCTTTTCTATTGGAGTTTCTTTCCCCACGAAATTTCTGCTACATGTTTCAGAAATCAGTGTCTCTACTCTCAAAGGACCTGGCACATTTCTCAGCGGTATACAGACATATTATAAATCTTCACATAATTTGAGTGAAATGAAATGTGGCCCTGAAACTCAGCTCCTCAAAATGCAATATTCACATCAATATGTCAGACATTCCTATCATATAGATTTATACAATAAACCATGTTTTATTTTTCTGTTTGGAATACATTATAGATGTAGCACTGGAGACTGAGATAGAGGACAAGTAGGGGGGGGGGGAAATAATAAAAAAATCAGGCTACACTAATTAACCATTTCATTCACATGCAAATGTGATCTCTCTTTTTTCGCCATTTGCACTAGACACTAATTGTGAAAGTAAATAAACACATCAGTAAATACAGAGGTGCCAACATCTATGGTTTAGATGTAGCACGATTTTCAACCCTTTTGCTACATGGATATTGGAGCCACCTGAAAAACGACACTACTCTAACGATTCAGATAAATCAGCGTTCACATGCAAATGATACTCAAGTCAAGTCACCTTTATTTCCTGTTTGCTAGTAAGTGAGCTAACGTTACGCTAACCACTGTGTGTAAATACTAACATTAGCCACCTTTGCTAGTAAGCGAGCTAATGTAGTAGGTAGCGGTGAGGAATGGCAGGCCACGCCGCTTTCACTGACAGTGATGCCTTTGAGGACATGCCCCTTTTGCTGGGACTGATTGTGTGTGGGATTCTAAACTACTTTTGGAGGGTAATGAGAGTAGTGGTGAGAGTCTAGCACAGAGCTGTGGGTGTGGGGGGCTGTGGAGACGGGGGGGGGGTGATATTGGACAGATAGATAGATTTGAGGTTAAGGTAAGATTTAGATTAATTAGATGCATTAACAGTGGGAGGTCTTCACAAGGGTAGCAAGATAAACGTGTGTGCGTGTGTGTGTGTGTGTGTGTGTGTGGTTGTAAGTGTGTGGTTAGAGCCCTATAATTAAGGCTGCATAGTTCTGGTGCTAGACCATCTATTGACAAGACCATGACTGATGTTCCGTGTGTGTGTGTGTGTGTGTGTGTGTGTGTGTGTGTGTGTGTGTGTGTGTGTGTGTGTGTGTTCGTGTCGAATGTGCACGAGGACATTTTATACTTTCCTGGTAAAACTACACAGGCAGAAAGCTGACTCTTCTTACTGCAGAGCAGCACAGAGACACAACAAACACCCAGGCTGTGTTTAAAACACTGTCCTTGTACACCGCATACTGAATACAGCAGACTGCATGCTGCTCCTCATAGTGGTATACAGTGTGCGAAAAACTTTTAGTGGATTATACTATACTGTATACCACACAGTCATGTGACTAGTCCGATTCACTTGCAGACACAGTTATCACACAACTCTGTCCGGCTTCTGACCGCTTCATTTCGGATTGTTTCATTGGTACTGTAACCTAAATGTGTTATTAACCTTCGGTTAAAGCTAAAAATGTTGTAATGAAGCGTGAAAACTTTACAGTAGTCTTCCACCATAGACAGTACAATTTCATGTCAAACCACCAAAATTAATAAAAGTATGTTTAAGAGGTTTCTCACACACACACACACACACACACACACAAACAGACATGTTTTATGGTAAAAGATCATTCAATTCATAAACAGTAAATATCTATCTATATATCAGTATCTATCTATCTATCTATCTATCTATCTATCTATATATATATATATATATATATATATATATATATAATACATATATGTATACTGAAATATAATAAATATAATATATAAACGAATACATTGTGCACTTTACAGTGGAAAAATGCATTATATAGTGTAAAAGCTCTAACACACACTTCCTTTCTTGTTTTTTCACTCTTTCTATCCATGTCTCTGTCCCTGTAATTTCTTCCCCCCCCAAATCCCCCCACCTTCTTACCCATCTCTCTCTCTCTCTCTCTCTCTCTCTCTCTCTCTCTCCTCCATCTCTCTCTTCCTCCCTCTCTCTCTCTCCCTCCTTCTCTCTCTCTCTCTGGTCTGGTCTGCAGTGGTTCTCTCAGTGCAGCCTGCGTGAGTGTGTGCGTATGTGTCCACGCTCTGTGTATGTGATCTCTGGTGTGCGGTCGTGCTGTAGGCAGTAGCATGTGTAGCGTAGTTGGGTTCACACTGTGTGTGTGTGTGTGTGTGGAGAGGATGGAGAGCGCTAACGACATGACTCTCTGATTCTCCACTTCCTCACCTAGACACCTCGGCTAATACTGGACATTGCTGCAGACCTGTAAGTGCGCTTTCCATCTTTGTGTGTCTGTATGTGTGTCTTTGCCTACATGTGTTTGTGTGTGTGTGTGTGTGTGTGAGACAGAGAGAGAGAGTGAGAGAGAGAGAGCGCAAGTTTGTATCTGTGTGTTTCCTGTGTTTGCAAGCAGCACTTGCAGTTTTGTTCTTACTTTCATATTTTTCAGATGTGTTTACATTTGTGCACCTGCTTTCATGACTGTTGGTGTGTGTGAGTGTGTATCTAAAAAGTGGACTGCATTTCAACAATTTATATATACGGTATTTCTGTGTGTGTGTGTGTGTGTGTGTGTGTGTGTGTGTGTGTGTGTGTGTGTGTATGGTTTAGTATACATGTGTCCCCTGGGTGTTTGAGTGTGAGTACTAGATACTTGTACTAGATACCACTACTTGTGGTAGTTTTATTGGTGTAATTTCTGAAAATTAGATATTATTTAGTAGTGAGGTGAAGTGGAGCATTCTAACTCACTATAGTACCTTCAACACTTTACTGTTTTTTTTTGTTTTTTTTTAATTACTTTGTTTAAATTAGTGTCATATTCAGATTGATGTGTGCATTGTGGGACTTCATCATCAGATGTTTATTCATCATCAGATGTAATTATAGACTTAACCTCTAGTCAGAAGTTACAAAGAGAGTAGAGTTTGACTAAAACAGAGGTGTGTCTCGGTTACATTATATTCTGAACGCAATTTTTCCTTGCGTGATAGAAGCAGTATTAAAAACAGCTTGATATAACTACATTATGATGTGCTGAAATTTGTTTTGGACATTGTACATACTTAATTAATAGTATTGACCCTTACACAATAATAATAATTTGTTACATTTATATAGCACTTTACATAGTATGGGGGGGAGGGGGATCTCCTCAACCACCACCAGTGTGTAGCATCCACCTGGCTGATGTGACGGCAGTCATAGTGCACCAGAACGCCCACCACACACCAGCTATAGGTGGAGAGGAGAGGAGAGAGATGTAGCCAATTCAGGGATGGAGATTATTAGGGGGCCAATGGGGATTTTTAATGACCGCAGAGAGTCAGGACCTCAGTTTAACGTCTCATCTGAAAGACGGTACTCTTTTTACAGTATAGTGTCCCCATCACTATTTTGGGGCATTACTGCCTACACAGACCACAGGGAGAGCACCACCTGCTGGCCTCCCTAATATCACTAAAGGGGTTTTTGTTTGTTTTGTCATGGAGGATATTGAAGGATGGACATCAAGGCGACAGCATTGTATCTGGAGATCTCAGAGCAACTTTTTTATCAATAAAGTTAGGAATTATATTACCGTGAGCTAAAAAACTAGCAGATGAGTGCTTGGTCAGCTTATCATTCAAACCATGGGCACATTATTTATTTATTTATTTTAACAGGAGAGCGCATGAAATTAGTCAAAACACTGGCATTAATTTATTAATCTGAGACATCAAAACAGCAAATTAAAAGTGTGATTAAATAGAATATATCCCACACACACGTTAGGATGTAATGACCTTTTATTTAGTATTCCCTGTCTTCATTAACTATGTGCGTAATTAACTATCAGTGCATAGTGCAAATGAAATGCTAAATAACAGTATGTGCTGGATCTAGTGCTACTTTATAAGCTGCTGAATAATGAGGGTGGGGCCATATTTTCAGTAATGAAATATGATAGATACAATCAGGACTATTTATGGAGCAATACATTGGCAATATACTAGCCTTTATTTGACACCAAAGAAAAAAAGAATGTGATCTGCTTCTTCAGGTCACATATTTTATAACCCCTGATTTTTTTATTTTTTTTTCGGGCTTAAAGGTCTTGTGTTTAATGCTGTTGGTGTAGATATAGTTAAAAAAAAAATGTCTCAGTTGTTTCTACTCAAGAAATATCTGGCAACCTCAGAGGTGTGAAATTCATGCAGATCATTTGCATAATCTGAAAGGCACGCCCAGAAAATTTAATTAAGCAGGTGCTTAAGCCATCTCTGAATTCAGCATATAGTGCACTACATATATTTTACAACACACCGCTATGTTATAATTCATGTAGTGCATATACGTATATAGTGAATAGGAAGTCAATTGGGATTCAGCCTAACATTGATTTTATGTGTGTCTTTTATGGTTGAGATTGCCTCTGTGTGTGTGTGTGTGTGTGTGTGTGTGTGTGTGTGTGTGTGTGTGTGTGTGTGTGAGAGAGAGAGAGAGAGACAGAGAGAGCGCGAGTGAGTAAGTATGGCGGCTTCTCAGAACCGACGGTTGAAGTGTCATGTGGCGTAGAAGAGGGCATAGATCAAAGCTCTGTCTGACCTGTGTATCGAAGAAGAGAATGAAGGTAAGAGAAAGTAAATGAGAAAGTGAATGAGTGTAGCCAGACAATCACAATCAATCCTCGTGCACGCGGGGAAGGCCTCGTTTGTCTTCCTTCGTTTTTTTCTGCCTCTTTCTCCCTTTTTCTTCCAGTCGTTTGTCTGCAAGCTGGAATGTCTCATGCTGTCTTTCTCTTGGGTTTCATCATTCAGGGCTGAAGAACAGAGCAGATTCCCTATCCATTCTCACCGTCTCGTGTCTCAGACTGCTGTGTTCCTAACCTTTGGAGTGTGACGGAGTGAACAGTCAGGGCTGTGTTAACTTCCTGTAGCGCAAATTAAAAATACTGTATATATACACTATACTATACTATATATATTGTATATACTACATCATAGCATAATAAAGGCCATAATACTACTTCTAAAACATTTTTACCTGAAACACTCATTATGTTTTAACGTACAGTATGTAGTGAGCGTACGTAGTGAATATACACTCACCAGCCACTTTATTAGGAACATACTGTATGTACATTCATCCAAGCATCCCATCAGCCGATCATGTGGTAGCAGCGCAGTGCATAAAATCATGCAGATACAGGTCAAGAGCTTCACAGATGTTCACATCAAACTGGGGGGGAAAATGTGATCCCAGTGCCTTTCACCGTGGCGTGGTTGTTGGGATCTAGAGTTTAAACAGAATGGCGCAAAAAGCGTTCCTTGAGCAATAGTTCTATGGGTGGAAACGCCATGTTGATGAGAGAGGTCAGAGAAGAATGGACAGACAGTGTTCGAGCTGACAGGAAGGCTACGGTAACTCATATAACAACTCTTTCTAACCGTGGTGAGCAGGAAAGCATCTCAGAATGCTCAACGTGGTGAACCTTGGGGCAGAAGACCACATCAGGTTCCACTCCCCTCAGCCAAGAACAGGTATCTGAGGCTACATTGGGCACAGGCATGGACAGACTGCTGACATCACAAACAAAATGGCTGTGCTCATAATAATCCTAAACTAGCCAGACGAAATCCCTTAGCCTCTCTGGATTATATCTGTAATACTTGAAATGTTAGTGATAGTATTGTGGTTTTTTATATCAGATTTTTGAGCTTAAGAGGATTTTCAGTCTAAACATGGCTCCCTGAAGCATACTTAATGCTTTGTACAGAAAAAAAAAACGGATGCTTCTACAGTATACTGTATGTTCTTATTACACGCTCTGACAGTGACTTTTTTTTTTTTTTTTTACTTTGAGAGATGCTCAGGCAGATGGGAAGTGATATTGCAGATGCAGCAAGTATTGTGAATAGTAGTATTGCAATTTTCCAATTGATTTCAAGTACCACAAATATTAGGACTTGAAAGCATTTCTGGATGGACACCAGAGGTCTTTTGCATGAGTGCGACTTTTGTTGTGCGAGCACACGGCCCATTTTTCGCCACCGCAGCCGACAATATTATCATACATTACAGCCGTGTATAAAAATCATGCTGATGAGGAAACTTGTGTTGCCATAGTGAGTGCGCGCTGGTACACATTCAGCCTGTTTCACGGCTTCTGTGTATAGCTGTGTGGAAATAACCTGAAGTACTTGATGATGTTCCTCTTCTGTAAACCACAAACTTCATCGTGATAAGCTCACAGAATACCAGGAACTTGCCCTAAGTGGGTGTTTATCTGTGTGCGTTTGGATATACACTCTTATAACTGAGAGAACATAGCACAGAGAAGCGATGGAAGGAAGTGATGGAGAGGTTCGGGTCAGCAGACAGGAACCGGATGCCGTCTTTTTCAACTGATAAAGCTACACGAGTTCCTCTCAGTGTAAGAGAGTCAGACTGAAAGAGACAGAGAGAAAGTTGTGTTTTTAGCACCGAGAGATGTGCCTCGTTCTAGACACCCCCTGTTTTTTTTTGTTTTGTTTTTTTTCCATCATCGAGTAAAGTGTGTGTGGTACAAGTGATGCAGCGTGAATAGTGGCCTTTGACAACATCTCTTGAGAGGTCAAGAAAATAAACAAGCTATTAATAGTGGATTGCGATGATTCTAGCTCGCAGAGGATGTTAGAGATAGCACAGAGTGACTTGATTCTTATCTATAACTGACACCAGATGCAGGAGTTTTGAGTGGCAAGAACTTCTGTCCAGTCCACTTTCATTTTCCTAACGTCTGTCTTTACAGCAGCTTTGTTTCACTTTTATTTTATCAACGTCGCTGCAACAGTGCTTCCCATGCTGGTGTAATGAGTATCATGCTCTGCAGCAACATGTCACACAATCATCACACTGTTTAGAATGTGACACATTTTCAGTAGTGTGATATAGAAAATGTGAACGTGTGATTCGGTTGGTTCTCTATGGTGTGAATATATATACGCCATATGGGGTTGCGTTCTCATAGCTGCGCATCTCACAGAATCGGTGTGGCGTGAAATGTTGTAAGCTCATGAGGAGGATGACTATCGCCTACACCACACTAACGTTTGATAACACACAATCTTTCTTATTTGTATTTGTCTATCCATCCAGACTACAATAATGTTCCAAGGGTGGAAAATGAATCCTTTTGAATCAGCTTTGAAATGGTTAAAGCTGAAAAACACTCTTTGTAGTGTAGTGTGAAGGGTTGAGGTAGATTTAAATTTTAATTTTTTATGTATTTATTTATTTTTTAAACGCTAGCATTTGGTTGTCACACGATCTTTACAATTTCCAAGATTTTGGAGCCACATTTTGTGTCGCAAGTTTGCGAACCCTTTAGAATTTTCTATATATTTGCATTTTCCTCCATTTGTACACAGTCTGTCTGACTGTGGATTGGTGGAGTCCAAACACTTTAGAGATGGTTTTCCTACCTTTTCCAACCTGATGAGCATCAGCGGCTCTTTCTCTGTCCTCAGAAATCTCATTGGTTTGTGCCATGATACACTTCCACACGCACGTGTTGTGAAGATCAGACTCTGATAGATCTTTAAATAAAACAGGACACTCACCTGACTGTCATCCCATTGACTGAAAACACCTGACTCTAATTCCACCTTCAAATGAAACTGCTAATCCTAGAGGTTCACGTACTAAAAGGTACAAGTATAATATTTTTGTCTCATTTGTTTAATTGGGTTCTCTTTATCTACTTTTAGGACTTGTGTGAAAATCTGATGATGGTTTAGATCATATTCATGCAGATATATAGAAAATTTTACCATTGTAAGTTCATGTAGCAAACACCCAGTGCATTTGCCCAGCATGTTGTTTACACAGTTCATTGTGGTAGAGAATCTTTTTAGGAAATGCTAGCGAGGCTAATGCATTAAAAACAGTGTTTGATTAAAAAAATGACCCGTGTTAATGTGGACTAGGCCTAAAAAGACCAGATAACCCAGGCAAATTCATCTGCGTGAATTGGCCTTTGTCTAGAGTAGCCTACAGAACTGTTTGGATCTCTGCATGCAAAACAACACTCAGGTTACTGTGTGTACAAAGAGTGTGTGTATTTACATGAGTACCTAATGAGCAGGAAGACCTCTGCCCTACCGCCCACATGCTACATGGGTTCTGACTGCAGCGGAGCACTTTCAGTGTCACATGCATTCACATTTAGGGGCAGTTTAGAGAAGCCAATCCACCTACTTGAATGTTTCGAGGCGAACACGGAAGAAACCCACATGAGAAGTGGGACGTGAGAAGAACATGTGAAAGAAGAGTAACACACAGAGAGTAACCCGAGCAGAGGATCGAACCAGGGACCCTGGTGCTGTGAGGCAGCAGCGTTATGCTCTTTTTCAGCTACGCTAATTATCATATAAACATCCTGTTTATAAAGAAAAGCTATAAAAGCAACAGAATTGAGTCTTCCCTGTATTGAAGCACTGTAACTGTTTTGCACAATTAGTCACTTCTGTTATTTAACAAGGTCATGCTTCATGCAGTCCAGTGCCATGCAAAATGGAAACTCCTCCAGGAACTGTGTGGTTCTCATTCAGAAGAGTTCTCAGTTCCTCAAACGTTTTCTGTATCTTGGTGGAAATGCGTGTAACGGCATGTTTGGGCTGGGAACAAGTACTGAGATGACAGAGGGACTCAACACGCCACAATAGTATGACCTCTGACCTCCAATGTAAACACTACACAGTGAGAAGGGAGATTTTTAGCCCTTTGTTCAGTTTGACTTGTGTGTATGTGTGTGTGTTTGTGTGTGTGTGTGTGTGTGTGTGTACAGTGTTACTTTGCTTCCTCAGCTTAACTATCATTTTTGCACAGTTTGGACTGGGTAATACATTTCTGCACAAAATCCTCTTTCAAAGCCCAAGCAGCGCAGAGAACTCTGAGGAAAAATCTGGAGTTTGTACAAGTCCACAGAGTTAAACAGCTATTTACCTCAGAGTTTGCTGACACGTCGTCTCGGATCTCTTAGCCTCGATCGATAAATCAATCCATTTTGCATAGATTAGCCCCGTCTAAGGGCCAAATACCGTTTAAATGAATCGAGGGAGACAAAAAAAAAAAAAAAAAAAAAAAGCCAGTGGGTGATATGCAGTTAATCTTTAAAAAATGGGAATGTGTAGATCTTACAGTATCGCTATGGAAACTGGGCCCAAATAGATGATTCATGCATATTTTTTTTAATATCGCATCGTTTTTGAGCGTAACTGATGTGCAATTTTATATCATGACTCGCAATAAGCCCGTGAACAGACCAGCATTGTGCTCATGCTGCATTAAGGAAAAAACAGCCAAAGAACACAAAGCTGCAAAGCACAAACTTTGAGCTTTGTGTCCTTGTCTTGATGGACACACAGTGAAGCCTATCTGAAAGTTCATGTGTGTGTAAGTCTCTCTCTCTCTCTCTCTCTCTCTCTCTCTCTCTCACTCACTCTCGCTCTCTCCTCTCTATTACTTTCTCTGTTCATCTCACATCCTCCTGCTTTTCTGTTCTCCTGTGCTATTTCTATCGTCCTTTACGTGTGTGTGTGTGTGTGTGTGTGTGTGTGTGTGTGTGTGTGTGTGTGTGTGTGTGTGTGTGCGCGCGCATATGTAAGGGTATGTGTTATTTATTGATGTTCCTGGTTTGTTCAGTTCTCACCATGGCCTACTTTGTGTGACATCCCTTAACACACACACGCGCACACACACACACACACACACACACACACGCACGCACACACACCAGCTGCCAGGTGTTGTCCATGCACAAAGCTGTAGTGATTAATCTGCTGCTTTTGCATGAGCTTCTGTAGCAGTGACAGGCATCACAAGGAAGTCCCGATGCAGAAAGAGGAAGAGAACAGGGACAGAAGCACTGATCCCTGTTTGTATTGCAAAACTGCCACCTCTCATTTGGTCACCCAGGTGAGCTCTAGTGCATGACGCCTCCCTGGCTGTGACTGTTGTTTCAGGAATTCGAGCTGATCGTCTCCCCATCTCTTCACCTCTTCCAGCCACACTTGCACCGCATTATCCAAATTTGTAGACGGAAGCATCTCCTAAGCAACATATAGTGTTCTTCATTCAGACTGGTCAGACGGTGTTGATTAATTTTCTATAACAGCAGCACTGGCTGTAAATCACAGGCTTAATTTGATACTGATACTTTATTGCTTCTGTGGTAACAAGAAGTTGGATGGTGGATGCTGCATGTAAACTTTTTGAATCTGTGTATAATGAATGATATGGTAAATCATGAACAAGCCAGAGGTGATCGTGGCAAAGAGACCAAAGAGAGCAAGAAACAATGGACCTCATCTATCGATCTTTTACTAAAGTCGTGTGTGAGTGTTTGCGTCAAGCACAGCGAGCTAAACATTTCCACTGGATTTAAAAAAGTTTCGGAAACGCTGATTTTCTTCACTTGCGCGTGCATGTTTATGAATGCCAATCATAGATTGCCAAGTGCATGCGGAACACAGAACAGCTGATTTGCATGTAGTTCCCCACACAAAACTCCATATAAGTTCTAGTGCCCAGACAACCGTGTGCACGAAACGATCGATCAAGGTAAAGGCTGAAAAACCGAAGTGGAAGTTATTTTGACTCACTTCTATGCCAATAAAATATTTAATAATATACCTGTATAATATTAATAATAATAATAATTTAGTGGTAAATCTTCTGTCAGCTATGGCATTCATTGGAATGATTCGTTTAATGATTAGTCATAATTTATGGGTTCGTGTTGGTTTGCTTTCTTTATTTTTTATATGACTAGTTTTCACAAAATGTTCTCGATGGTACTCTGGTAGTCCCTGACCTAGTGAACTGGTATGAGGATGTGTTTCTGATAGAGACTTCAGATCTCTTCTATGAGTCGCTTTGGATAAGGGCGTCGAGTTTAAACTCGACTGTACATTCCAGATATAAAAGTGCAGTAATCCATACAAATGATCTGATTTGAAGACGAACAAGTTGAGGTTTACATTAGTTAGTCGTCTTATGTGTAAATTTACACATTCTCAGGAGCACGAGTAGGATATGAAGGTTTTTCTGAATTTACAGGATTTTTATGAACACCAAATGTCTCGTGTAAATGCTGGTACTAATGATTCACGTGTAACTCCGTTCATATCTGTTAGGTTACTGGGGTGAAGAGTTAGATAGGATGCACTCGCAGGGGAAAGTGGTCAGTTTATTAGGAACAAAACACCGGGCACATTCAAAAGTGACGGGACATCAACATAATAAATAAAGAGGAAAGCATATCACTTTTCCAAAAAGGGGTTAGCCACTGAAGAGAACACTTATAGGACAAAATTCCAGAAAGTCATGAAACATTCATTCAAAGGCTCACAGGGCAAAAAACCCGAACATCATTAAACAGGAATCGCGAGGTTTACAGGGCAAAATCCAGAGAGACAGGAAACATTACTCCAAAGGATAACAGGGCAAAAATCCCGAACATCATTAAATAGGAATCGTAAGGTTTACAGGGCAAAATCCAGAGAGACAGGAAACATTACTCCAAAGGCTTACAGGGCAAAAATCCCGGAAGTAGCGAGGAACCCGGGAGCGCCGGGTAAACCAAACATCTAAACTAGCGCAAGGACCAGGGAACACCTGGTAAACAAAACCCTAGGAAAAAACTACGAAGCTTGAGCTTCCTCGCTACCGATCATTATCATTAGGAACATATCGTTAAGTTTACCTATAACGAGTCCCTTTCAGTTATTCTAACTCATCACCATTATTCAATATCAATATACTTCAATTCACTTCACCATAGTTCTATTTACTTCAATCTAATTCAATACTCCGCAAAGATGTGGACAAAATTAGGGGTTTTAGTACCAAAGGAAATTAGGTGCAAACGAGAAGAAACACACGACACCTGGAAATAATGATTAGACAATAACAGTTGGACCAATGACAAAACATGGGAGGAAACATAACGTGAAGGACCAATAAGGAAGCGGGGGAAGAGACATGACATAAACAAAAACAAAGGAGCACATGGCAACGTAAACAAAACCAGAGTCTTTGTGATAGGATTGTCCAGTGGAGAGTTCCTTTTAATAATAGCGCTAGAAAGCGCGTAGACATGCTGCTCCGTAGCGGGGCAGCGATTCATGCTGTTCCTTCCCGGCGCAGCGATTCATGCTGCTCCTTCCCGGCGCAGCGATTGGCGCCGCAAGTTTTGTCTGTTCTGGCGGACCCGGGCCCTTGGGCAGGATTGGCACATCTGCCCCCCTGGAACTGAGGCTGGTGCAGCCAGAGCCAACTGTGTCGTGTTGAGGACTTGGACGAGGACTTGGACGAGGACCGATGCTTGAGCTGGACCTCAGAGCTGCGCGTGATCTGATGCTTGGCCTGGACCTCAGAGCTGCACGTGATCTGATGCTTGGCCTGGGTCTCCGAGCTGCGCGTGACCTGGTGTTTGGCCTGGAACTCGGAGTTGCGCGTGACCTGGAGCTTGGCCTGGATCTCCAAGCTGCGCGTGACCTGGCGCTCTGTCTGGAACCCGGACTGGAACCTGATTCAGCTCCTGGATTAGAGACAGTGGAGGAGACAGTGGAGGAGACAGGGCTGGAGACTGAGGGGGAGACAGGGCTGGAGACTGAGGGGGAGACAGGGATGGGTTATAAGCAGAGCTGGGAGTGAAATCACCCTCTGCACTGAGAAGGAGGGCTAACACCCATCCCGAAATTAAACCTATGTAGCCATCATAAAAATCAGAAACTGAACTTGGAAAATGATTGGAAATGGGGCTTGGACTTGTAACTGGACTAGGAACTAAATGAGTAACTCGACTGGGACTGAAAACCGGACTGGGAACAGGACTGGGAGCTGGACTGGGAACCGGACTGAGAACAGGACTGGGAGCTGGACTGGGAACCGGAGTGGGAGCAGGACTGAGAACCGGAGTGGGAGCAGGACTGAGAACTGGATTGGGAGCAGGACTGAGAACTGGATTGGGAGCAGGACTGAGAACCGGAGTGGGAGCAGGACTGAGAACCGGAGTGGGAGCAGGACTGAGAACCGGAGTGGGAGCAGGATTTTGAATAGGACAGGAATCTGGACATGGACTTGGAGTGGAGGTTTCTTCTAGAACCTCTGAGACAAGCAGGCCAGGAGAGGAGGTTTCCTCTTTATTCGCTGGTTGCTGCTTGGGGCTGGAGGTCGCCTTGTTAACCTCCCTGAGTAGCTCCGCTGTGGAGACCTTCTGCTGGGCCTCCGGCTGGAGCTCGGGGCTGGAGGTCGCCATGTTAACCTCCAGGTGTAGCTCCCTTGAGGAGACCTCCTGCTGGGTCTCCTGCTGGAGCTCTGAGGGTGCCCGCTGGTGGAGCCGCTTATGCACCCGCCAGCTGCCCTTGAAACAGTTTTGGGAGCAGAAGTAGCTGCTCCTTACTCCCTGGTTCCTGCAGGTGGGGCACTGCAGGATGGCTGGTCGGGTGCATCCCTCGGTGGAACACTCCTGGTTTTGGGGATGTGAGGTGCAGGCCGCCACGTTAGCCCGCTTACCCCCATAATGTTCCAGGAAAGAGTGGCTAGGTCGGTCGCCCAGACGGTCCTTCCCCAAAAAGGTCCTGAGGTCGGGTTGGAAGTCTGGGCTTCCGAACACCTGGACCAGTAGATCCACAAAGCCTGAAACTGTTTTGAACTTCGTGGATCCACTGGCAAGGTGAAGCTCCACCCATTGGCGAGCAGAGCATATCACTTTTCCAAAAAGGGGTTAGCCACTGAAGAGAACACTTATAGGACAAAATTCCAGAAAGTCATGAAACATTCATTCAAAGGCTTACAGGGCAAAAAACCCGAACATCATTAAACAGGAATCGCAAGGTTTACAGGGCAAAAAACCCGAACATCATTAAACAGGAATCGCAAGGTTTACAGGGCAAAAAACCCGAACATCATTAAACAGGAATCGCAAGGTTTACAGGGCAAAAAACCCGAACATCATTAAACAGGAATCGCAAGGTTTACAGGGCAAAATCCAGAGAGACAGGAAACATTACTCCAAAGGATAACAGGGCAAAAATCCCGAACATCATTAAATAGGAATCGCAAGGTTTACAGGGCAAAAAACCCGAACATCATTAAACAGGAATCGCAAGATTTACAAGGCAAAATCCAGAGAGACAGGAAACATTACTCCAAAGGCTTACAGGGCAAAAATCCCGGAAGTAGCGAGGAACCCAGGAGCGCCGGGTAAACAAAACATCTAAACTAGCGCAAGGACCAGGGAACACCTGGTAAACAAAACCCTAGGAAAAAACCATGAAGCTTGAGCTTCCTCGCTACCGATCATTATCATTAGGAACATATCGTTAAGTTTACCTATAACGAGTCCCTTTCAGTTATTATAACTCATCACCATTATTCAATATCAATATACTTCAATTCACTTCACCATAGTTCTATTTACTTCAATCTAATTCAATACTCCGCAAAGACATGGACAAAATTAGGGGTTTTAGTACCAAAGGAAATTAGGCGCAAACGAGAAGAAACACACGACACCTGGAAATAATGATTAGACAATAACAGTTGGACCAATGACAAAACATGGGAGGAAACATAACGTGAAGGACCAATAAGGAAGCGGGGGAAGAGACATGACGTAAACAAAAACAAAGGAGCACATGGCAACGTAAACAAAACCAGAGTCTTTGTGATAGGATTGTCCAGCGGAGAGTTCCTTTTAATAATAGCGCTAGAAAGCGCGTAGACATGCTGCTCCGTAGCGGGGCAGCGATTCATGCTGTTCCTTTCCGGCGCAGCGATTCATGCTGCTCCTTCCCGGCGCAGCGATTGGCGAGAGCTCTAACAGTATCCAGCTCGTATCCAGGCTCACTGGGGGGAACCAGGCTCAAATGGGAACTCATTCTCTTCTGGGTGACACCGGATAGTCGGATTATAAATCATTACATATACAGATATATGTAGAAGAGTAAAGCAAAAGAATGACTGAACTAAGTATGAGCAGATTTTGAATAAGAAAAATCCTGGGATGAGCACAGGACAGTCTTTATGTTTACAGCAGCAGCTCTTAGGTACAAATCTACAGTATCCAGGTGAGATTTTCCACGGAAGCAAGGAGAGATTTGGACATAAACTGTATTAGTGATGTACTATTAATGAAAGTTATTAAAAAGTGTTACCTAATATATAAACATTTTAGCACAAAGCACAGAAAATATTTGGTTCATTTTATTTTATCAAATAAAATGAGTTCATGCAATTTCTGAAGCTATTTTATGTCAAACTGCCAGTTTTGTTCTTGTGATTTGAATCTCCAGATGCATAATTTAACTGCATTGCATAGATGTAAAATGCATAAATGTTATTGATCAGTCATTGGATATGATTTTTTCCCGCACATATATGTTTGTTCCACATTTTTACTGGCCAAATGACACAGATTTTCAAGGCAAAACAAATTGTGTTTGCATGGAAACTAGCAAAAAAGGGTACAGGAAACCCTAATCTAGGTTTTGGGTGATGGTTGTCATTTTATTCACTTGGCATTTATAACTAATGTGTTTTGTCATATTTTCTAAACAGTCTGAAGATATTCATGTTAAATTCAAATATATTACATGTTTTGTGCTGAAGCTAATATAGCACATCATGTTATTTGTTATTTATAATCAAAAACAGTGCAAATGTCATTAACAAATTTGGGATTGTGTTATATTTTGTTCATGCGGTCTGACCTTTGGTCATAATATTGTATATTTTGGTAGGACTTGAACAGCAGGTGCTCTCTAACAGTGAGTAAGTCTGTGTATTTGACCTTTTTAAATATACTTTGGTAAAGTTTAATTGTGGCATGGTTTGTTTGTTTGTTTGGGATTTTGAAGTCGCTCTGAGATGTCCATCTTCAAATGATTCAGCTGTCATGTCTATGTCATTGTGAACATCCTTAAACATGAGCAGGTTTCCTCATTTCCATCGCCTGAGTGGCGCACATCCAAATGATCAACTGGCATAGTGCAACTGAACATTACATGCTTTTCTGAAGTATTAGCACCCCATGGAACATTAATTAAGAAGTGCTGTAGTATGTCTACTATAAACAATGCTGGCCAACAGGAAGCAGAAAGCAGTTCACATGCTTAATTGTATTTACACCAGCAGCTATGCCTCCATTCTGCTCTGAGGAGAACATGAGGTTTTTGCAAGCAGTGTTGAAATGTGCTGCAGACTCACTGATGCTCTGAAATGCTGTTTTCCATTTGCTAAGCAAAGTGCACAGTTTGCATAAGCCATATGCTTTTTAGGATATCTGTAGAATGGATTATATTTGCATAATGCACTTTGTGTATTCTGTGGGTTGGTACTTAAGCCCATTATTTTTCCTTTTGTGTTCCACAGAGCAGTTTCCTGGGCAGTGCAAGCTTCTCTGTTTCCGACCTCCTCAAGTCAAAGGACCAGCAGCTCTCTCTCAGCCTAAGGTGAGTCCAAGCAGCCTGGAATTTCTAGTGCTTTCGGTTTATCCGCGGTCAAAGATTATGACAGATTGTTGAAGTCTCAAATGAACTAAGTTTTGCAAGCGAAGCATCATGTGCAGGTGGAACTTTCTACCTTGCACTCCAAGAATTCTTCCCTGAGCATGTTTCAGGCTGCACTCGCGCTCCTCTTTCATCATCTACGTACAGTGCACTTTGGCGTCGTACGGTACGAGATCCCCGAAGGCAGTTCTTGTCAACTAAGTGCCTCTGATCAAAGCAAACAGAGATGATTGGAGTTCCTTTAGAGACCCAGAGACATGCTCCTTGTTTGCGTGTCGCGTTATACTCTGTCACAATGCAGACGCACCTGGGTAGACCGCTGAAGAGCTCTCATGTCAGCCAAGTGTCAAAAGTGACTCACTCGATTAGGCAACATTAAAGGATTGTCTGAGGAGGAGAGGAAGCCAAGAACTTCATAGCAACTGATACTAAGTGGAAATGATTAGGTAAAGTGCAATCAAACTAAAAGCTGATATAATACTGTATGTTGTAAGCTCTAAAATTAAAGTAGCCGTTTACATATATTTTTTCTCCTGCATCTGAGGTGAATTGCAATTGCAATGAAAATGCTGAATTGTTTTTCTGTCATCTACGGTCTATAAATGTAATGTATTGCCTGTTAAGGAGAAATATGCAGACTTGATGTTGAGGGAACTAATTTGCAGCATGGAAGAATCATGAGGAAAAGAAGAAACCAGCCAGATGTGTTGTCATTATCTTAAATGTTAACAGGATATTTGAAATGATATTTTTAGAAACTAGAAACTCTTTTAATATCACAAAAAGTGCACCTATAAAAAAAAATCAAAAGCTAGATCTATTTATTTATTTATTCTGCTTTCCCCTCATAGAGCATTTGCAAAACTTGGAGGTCTAATTCAGTGTCTATATATATATATATATAATATACACACACACAAGTGCATTTAAAAAATTGTAATATCGTGGAAAAGTCATATATTCTAGATTTGTTACACATAAAGTGAAATATTTCAAGCTTTTTTTGTTTTAATCTTGATGATTACAGCTTACAGCTCATGGAAATCTAAAATCCAGTATCTCAAAATATTAGAATACAGAATTTATAATACAGAAATGTCGACCTTCTGAAAAGTATGTTAATTTATGCACTCAGTACTCGGTCGGGGCTCCTTTTGCATGAATTACTGCATCAGTGCGGCGTGGCATGGAGGCAATCAGCCTGTGGCACTGCTGAGGTGTTATGGAAGCCCAGGTTGCTTTGATAGCGGCCTTCAGCTCGTCTGCATTGTCGGGTCTGGTGTCTCTCATCTTCCTCTTGACAAAATTCATGTCAGGCGAGTCGGCTGGCCAATCAAGCACAGTAATACCATGGTCAGCAAACCAGTTACTCGTAGTTTTGGCACTGTGGGCAGGTGCCAGGTCCTGCTGGAAAAGGAAATCAGCATCTCCATAAAGCTCGTCAGCAGATGGAAGCATGAAGTGCTCTAAAATCTCCTGCTAGACGACTGCATTGACTCTCGACTTGAGAAAACACAGTGGATCAACACCAGCAGATGACGTGGCACCCCAAATCATCACTGACTGTGGAAACTTCACACTTGACTTCAAGCAACTTGGATTCTCTGCCTCTCCACTCTTCCTCCAGACTCTGGGACCTTGATTTCCAAATGAAATGCAAAAGTTACTTCCATCTGAAAAGAGGACTTTGGGCCACTGAGCAACAGTGTTTTGAGTAAAAAGGTGTTTTGAGTTAATTAGCTGATTAGAGCTCTCAGGTCTACATTGCTGTATTATAAATTCTTTAATCTAATATTTTTGAGATACTGGATTTTTCCAGTATCTCATTGCCATGAGCTGTAAGCCGTAATTATCAAGATTAAAAAACAAGATTAAAACAAGCATTTAGAATATATGAAAGTTTCACTTTTTGAATTCAATTATGGAAAAAAACGAACTTTTCCACAATATTCTAATGTTTTGAGATGCACCTGTATGTATGTCCTTGAAGTATTTCACTTAAAAAAAAACTAAATTTCAAATGAAAACTAAAAATAACCATGTGCTTTTGAGCTCACTAAAGATAATACACTCGTGACTGTGTTTTACACAAATCAAAGACATACACACTGATGGATAGAGAACATTTTCCAAAGGCTAGCTTAGATATGGAAATGAAATCTCTCAGAATAACACCTTTCCAGGAAGAGGAAACACACTGACACACACACTGACACACACACACACACACACACACAGATAAGGCTAACGTGAGATTTCAACATTAGTTTTAGACACTAATTTTTACCCAGCTCCACTGCTGAGGAGACCTCAGTGCCCAAACGTCTCCTGCAACACAATTATCCGTCGAGAAAGTGAGAAAGAGATGCTGCTCTCATAACGTCACTCCCAGTCTGTCTCTGTGTCTCCTTCTCCTCCACCCATTCCCAGCTATTCCCTCTACGTCTCCTCATACTCTCTGTCTCCACTCTGGACACAACATTGACAGCTGTGAATGGAATCAGCCACCGAATAGCTGTGTACGCGTATGCCCTCACTTCCCTTTCCTTCTCCCTTTATCGCTGTCTGTCTTTCGCTTACACCCACTATAAAGTATCACATTAGCACTTCTCTTAAACTTGAGGATGAAAGGAAGGAACACACACTCATTATGAAAGTTTTCTTTAATCAAGAGTGAGATGTGAGAAAAAGCACGAGACAGGGACTGTATTTGACACTGGACTGGAGGCTGGGGTGGCAGGCCAGTTTGTGTAAGCAGTTCAGAATGAAAAGCTTTCCTCCTCCGTCACTCTTGGTCTGTACACTCATCGAGCACGATCCATTGAAAAGCTTCTCAGCATCCGTAAGTACCTACTTGTAACATAAGCGTCAGTATTGCTCATAGTGGAGAGGTGGAGGTGTCATGGAGGTGTCACTCATCGCTTTTTTTCCAGTGACACCTATTGAATGTTAGAGCTGGTAGTGAGAAGTAGAATTCATATATTATAGGTTAGAAAAAGTGTCACCTCCCTTCATTGTGTCTGTTAACCAGGTTCAGTTTGAGCTGAAGCACATGTTCACATTTGTTCTTTTAATTGCTCTACTCTTGGTGGCTGGTGGGCAATATGGTATCTTATTGGGTATAGTTGCCATCTCACAGCTCTGGGATACTGTACCTGGTTCCTGGGTTCTCTGGTCTCCTCCCACCTCCACCCAAAAAAAACAAAAAATGCTGAAAGGTGAATTGGAAGATTGGAAATGCTACAGTCAGAAGTTGAGACACTGATGAAATTCTCTTTTAAGCACAATTACTATTACTTTTTCGGGGTCGCCACAGCAGATCACCTGTCCGTATATTTGATTCTGGCACAAGTTTTACACCGGATGTCCTTCCTGATGCAACCCTCCCCATTTTCCTGGCTTGGGATCGGCACTGAGAGTACACTGGCTCATGCAACCCTCCAGGGTCTGCGGTTCCCTGACCGGGAATCGAGCCCGGGCTGTGGGCTGAGGGCTGAGTAACCCGGGCTGCTAGCCACTAGTCCACCAGGGAACCTACTTCAGCGGGGCTCAGTGACGGTAAAAATGATTTACCATCAACCAATTTTGGAGTAAAATGCTGAAGACAAAAAATAAATAAATAAAACAACCGATAACCGATCTGAGGACACACTTAACCAGAGACATAGCTACAGCACAGGCAAGGCAGGCAGCTGCTTGAGGTCTTGAGTTTCGAGTGAGAGTGCTAAAGGACATTTTCTAAGTCAATGAAAATGTCAAATCCAAAGTTCAGAACTCAAAACATCCAGTGGGTAATGTACGGCACGACCTGTCGGGAAGCCAGAAAAAAAGAGAAAACAAGAAGAAGAAAAGGAAAAGGGAAGCAGAACTGTGGTAAGTAGTAGATGATAACTGTAGGCTAAGCCATAAAGTGATGTAATGCTAGCCCAACATCATATTAGCAAGCAAGCAGCTAGCTAAGAGTTGGCAGGGGTGGACACAGGCTAACCTGGTGGGCATCAACTCGTGTTTTTTTACTATAGAGACACCCTAGAGGGCACATTTTCCTAAACATAGGAGCACCCTGAGAGTGCTTCATCTAATTTTCTATTAGATCTAGGGGAGCCTATAGGGCATCTCATTTTCTCCACAGGAACAGCACCCTCGTGTGTAGGGACACCATAGAGGGCAGTGCATCACATATTCTCTGCTGAAAGGGCACTCTAGAGGGTATGTCATCATGTTTTCTCTATGGGTGATAGGGCTCGGTTTGGAGCACATGATGTTAATTATTTAGCTAGCTTTCTTGGTGTAATTTGTCATTTTGCTAAAATTGTCAACCAAAGATGTTCTGTTGCATGACACCTGTATGATGTAACGATGGTTTGTCTAATTGGTAAGCTTGACATAGCACTACATCTAGCAGGCAGAGTGTAATGCGAATACTTTTCAGACAGATGTTATCCTATAGTCCTATATTCTCATCATATTGAAGCATAATGAGGGCCCCTTTCATTTGATATAATGAGGGTCCCCAACACATAACTCATGGCCAGCCAGGCCAGCATCGGTCAATGTAACACATGTGCCCATGAGTGTTTTCAGCATACTTGAATGTTTTTCACATGTAGCATTGTGTTTTCTTCAGTTGCAACTAACCACAAGACTAGCTTTGCTTCCTGCCCTGTCCCCCCCAACTCCTTTAACAGCACACCTTATTTCTTTTGTATAAAAGTCTATTCTCTATGTGTGTGGGCGCATGTCGGTCTATCAGTGTGCAGCCTTAAACATATTCCTGGGTTGTAGCCAAGCCCATGAACAAAGGTTCTGTGTGATTCCTGAGCCTGACTCGTGGTTTTCCCTACAATTTCCAGTATGGTACTGAGTACACTCGGTCCTCTCTCGATTTTCTCTGGCAATTGCACCAAATGATGCATTTTAGTCAATGACTGGTGTTACACATGAAGTGATGAGGGGATTTTGGGCAATTACTGCAGCTTTGGCCTACAGCCAACATCCAATCTGATGCCAAAACGCATACTTACTGGTGATGACTGTGATTTGCGGGAAAAAAAAAATAAAAATTTGGTACTAAATCATGGATTGTATGTTGGCTTGATATAAAATGCATCACTCAGCTGTTATATTTAGTGACCTACACCTATGAATTTCTTTAAAACAAACCACATATATACTCTGCTCATCTCTTTCCTTCTGCCACATAACATAATATAAAAGACATCCCTCCATTGCAATTATAACTGTGTTTATGATACGTGATTTTTAAAGAATTGATTACCTGTTTATCCAAAGTAGAAGTATATCCAAGTAGAATCTAATAGCTACAGCCTGGAAAGCTCTATCTTCCACTAATGTGGGCGTAATTTGTCAGATGAAGTGAAATTAATTTGCATTATAGATGCACATTCCATTTTTTAAAAATCTTCGTTTAATATTTTTCACATCAACAGTCATATGCCATACATTATATATAGAACAGCATGGCATGCTTACTATATTATGTATTATCATCAGTGACTTTTTTTTTTTTAATATCTGTTTTGGAGAATTCAAAATCCCATTAATGTGCTTAAGGAGGAAGAACTGCTCAAGTTATTGCTTGGCCTAGATTCTCTCTCTCTCTCGCTCTCTCTCGCTTGCTTTCTGTCACAACAATATAGGCCAACACAAAGAAAGCAGCAGTTCCTTTGAATCTAGTTTCGTGAAGAAACACTCTTGCATCTGTATTTTTTTTTTTTTTTTTTTAAGTCAAAAGTTTCATTTGACCACATTACAGACGCCTTGATGCTCAGACAGTAGAGACAAGGTCTCACTCAGATCAACCCAGACTTCCATTACAGACATGATTTGACTACTGCTCTGTATGAGTCACATACTTCCGCCAGTGAAAATATTCCGCGAGCTTGAAAGCCACGGCTGTATACTTTCACTAACAGCATTGGTCTCTTGGTCTTGTATTTGTCTTCTCTATCCTAAATCATGCGTGTATTTTATGAGCATCGACCAAAACAGCACTGTGGTACACATCCACCAGCCTTACTCTAGAGTTAGTACCAACTTCAGAGATGACGTTCGTACACAAGCGCCAGCTTTAAATGTACACTGAAAATGCAGAGAGATCACTAAGCTACTGTAGATCAGAATCTCTACCACCTCCTTTGAGAAGCTGTAAAGAAGCCAAAGGTGCTTTAGCTGATTCTGGTCCCACGAGTTTCAGGTTGGGCTCCAGGGATCATGATGTAATACTGAAGAGCAGCAGTTTCAGGACTACTACTTTTATTTATTTATTTATTTGTGTGTTTATTTATTTACCGCATCCACTGAGTGAACTCTTAGGCAAGATGCTGGACCAAACTTTTCTTCCCTCCTTGGGTCTGATGTTGTATTGATCAATACAATATCAGACACATATTTCAGGTTAGTATTTGTTTTGTTTTGTTTTTATAGCACTGGCATGTTTAATTACAGGACCCTTTATATGCTTCTAAAATATAGAAAATATAAACTCAGCATCAAAAGAAACTAATAATATTTTCAGACACTTCCTAAAAATGATCTGAAGTTAAAATACACAAAACGACACACATTCCTGCTGCAAAGCTTGTGCAAGCATCTGCCTGTTGATGGGTCTTGGTCGTCTGGCAGCAAGACATCGTCCCAATTCATCCCAAAGACGTTCAGTCGGGTTCAAGTCAGGTGAATACGGCATCCATTGCATGACCTGCACATTGTGAACCTCCAGGAACTGTCTAGTCAGATGAGCTGCATGAGGTCGTGCATTATCTTGCTGGAATATTGTGACGTCATTGTGCTCTTGCAAAAACGGCAAGAGATGTGGTCTGAGCATCTCGTCAACATTACGTCTGGCAATAAGAGTTCCACTGACAATGACCAACGGTGTCCTGTAACGAGCTGTAATTCCTGCCCAGACCATTACACTTGCACTACCCCATCGGTTCCACTGACGTATGCAACATTGTCTGAATCGCTCACCTCGTCTGCGCCACACTCTTTCCCGACCATCAACGGTATCAAGACAAAATCTGGACTCGTCAGAGAAAAGGACTTGTCCCCACTGGATGCGAGTCCACCTGTGGTGTTGCTGACACCACCTGAGTCTGTTGTGACGGTGAGTGGCACTGAGTATAGGGCCTCTGTATGGCCGTCTTGCCTGCAGCTGGTGAGTTGCCAGACGCCTACGTACAGTTGAACTGCTTATTCGGGGGTTGTTCCTTCCAGCAGTTTCTGCAGCAGTCTGGGTTGCATGACGGAACCGGTCTCTGAGATGCTGCAACACTATCCACCTATCCTGTCGAGCAGTGGTTACCCGTGGTCTCCCAGACCTTGCTCGATCGCTTACTGTATCAGTTTGAGCATATCGTCTCACAAGATTGGATACTGCACCTTGACTACAGCCAAGTCTTTGTGCAACAACAGTCTGACTGACACCAGACTCCAGCATACCAATTGCCCGTAGGCGCTGTTCATTCGTCAACCTTGGCATCAATTTTCTTTCAATGTCTTTCACCTCAGAAATCGTCAACAATTGTCACCAGAGTGAAATCTTTCAGGTGTCATTAAATGTTAGGACAGAAATCAGCCTTAAGCTCAAATAACCTCACTCAATCAGACAGAGCTAACGAGGCGTGACCTGGCCAATTAAAGAGTCAACAAACTTACCTGGACCTCAGAGCAATCAAAACAACCAAAACATTAGCTTATCACCAATAAAATTGTATTGAAATATGTCTTTTAGAACCTGTTAGTTTCTTTTGATGCTGAGTATACATGTGCAATGGGCATTATGACTCATTATAGTAATTAGCCTTTTTTTATTTTTTATTTTTTTATGAACACCTGTTTATGTAAATTATAGTGCTCGTTTTGAGTCATAAGTCAAGCCTGCAATGTCGACCGCACCTACGGCTCACGGGTTCATATTATTACTCTGTCCATATGGCAGCATTATTTTTTTTTGTGGCTAAGAAACTAATAATAACCACCCAGACTATGTTTACACTTTACAATTCCAGTTTAATTGCTCATAAACCAGGCAGTAAAGCCGGTCTGTTTGGTGCACTTCACCTCTGTGCTTACTCACTCAGCTAAACAAAATGCATTTTAGTAAAATATTCACAATATGGTTGCTAACAAGACGGCTCTTTTATATGCGAAAGATTTTTTCTGAAACAAACTGCCGATCTACCTGTCTGTCATTTGGTTGGGTCTTAACCTAGCACCTCTCTTAGACGAATACGAAAACCTGGATTCATTTTCTTCCCTCCGTACTTAATTTAGGATACAGTAACACTCATATGATGATGTCTAGTCAAATTTCAGCACAAAATTTAAAACCCCAACACTGGTCAACCATTACTCCTAACCCAGTATAAAAGACTTTGAAATGATGCAATATCTATCTGGGGATTAATCAGCCAGAGAGATGGATCTTGTCTGCAGTTATGGCACACTTCATCTAAAGAAAGCACACTATACAAGGACTCAAACAGTAGATCCATTTAGAGCTGCTCACCTGAATGCTCACCTGGGATCAGTTGCATTGTCTCAATAATTACTTATGAGGATCTTTGAGAGGCAAAGATGGACCCTATATCAGCTCTATATCAGCGCTGTCATAAGTCTGATGCCACTTGAAGTGTTTTCCCCGAGCAAAATCTAGGATTCATGATGTGGAACAGACCAACCGTGTCAACGTCTTTTGTTAAGTTGTTCATGTTGTCTTTTGAATGTGGGCTACGGTATATCAGACACTAGACTGAACTCTGACCTTAAGCTGTGCCTTCTGTTTAATTTTACTCTTCAAATAAGAGTTAACGGACGGATATTCAGTTATAAATTCGTTTATAAGAAACGTTATAGAAAAACTGAACTGCAGTGGAATCAAAGAAACAGCATGAAATCAGCACAAGTAGTGTTCACGGGGCAAATGAACTGCAAACGCAGTGAGTAGAAACGGTTCGAGTGAAGCTAATATGACAGAATCTCAAGCCAACCTGCAGAGTCTAACCTCAAGTTTGTGCGCCTTTTTCTTCCTCCTCATCGAGCGATAAAACTACTACCTTGCTCTCGACTACATCTGGCACTGATAAAAAAAAAAAAAATAATAATAATAAATAAATAATAAAACAAACACTCATCATTCTCACTACAAGTATCACATTACCTCTCACTGAACTCGAAATACAGCTAGCTAAGGTTAGCGAATGTTTTTTTTTGATAACATTTTCACTATCATTCCATAACAGTTATCCTACACAGGGTTGCATCATCGCTGCTACTAATCAACATCATTTAATGTTACTTTACTCTGATAGCTTCTTCCACAAATGGATGAATAAAAAATGGATGTCCTTTATTCAGCTTGGAATCGTTTGTTGCTTTGAGTCTCCAACAGTTCTGGACACGTCTCTGAAGGTTAGTCTCGGCAGTACTGACAAAGATGAGGTGAAAAGCTTTCCATCGCGAGCGAAGTTTATTATATAACGCTCATGTTTCTGTGGTTAAGGATTATTTTACCCTGAAGCGCGTAGATACAACCACAATGGACCGAACTCCTGTAATCGCTGTCTCAAAATAACTTTTGTTGTTAATGTGCAGTCTGTGAGTTCATGTGAGAGAACTCGTGCACACATCAAGTTGGATTTGCCGTAGACGTCACATCAATTCTGATCTGACTGTTCGTATCCGATCTGTATTAGATTTCAGCATCAAATATGAAAGTGACTCAGAATGGAATTGCAAATGGCATTTTCAATGTGATTCAGTGTAATGGGGGTGGGGGGGGTTGTTAAATAATGATGAAAAACAATTGTCACTTTTAGCTGCATTCAGTTAGAAAACCTGTTCCCTCGTGAGGTTTTATTTCTCTCATCCTCAGATATTTTTAAGGAATTATTTGCTGGAAATGGTGCTGATGTATATTTATGCACACAGTGTTTGACAAATGCTGCTCACTTAAGCAGCCATTTGCATGGGACTGTGTGTGCGCGTGTGTGTGTGTGTGTGTGTGTGTGTTTTTATCAAGTCTGAGGAAGGGTTGGGCTTTCCTTTTGTCCTCGACTCTCAGGTCATCGTTTCATGTTGTACTTGCTGTTTGTTTCCCGTTCCCATTGGCGTATTGTATTATTATGCATCCACTCTTTGGTGTTCCTCTTGTGCGACATGAAAGCCGCTGCAGGCCGACTCGCCCCGCGTCAGTGCTTTAGTTTCACACTGAGCGCCGAGATCCAGTGTCGTCTACGCGGCCTGCACGCTGTAGCTTTTCGGGGTGAGCTGCTTTCAGTGCTGTTCTTTTATGGAGAGAGATGTAATGATCGGTTGGAAGTCATTCTGAGTAAACACGTACAGTGTAATTACTGGCCGGGTGGGATGGGCCGTGTTTGAATGCACAACTTTCCCGTCTGTCAGCGCTGATTGATGGGCGTTTTCTCAGCCTTGGAGTGCCCTGAGGAAAGAAAGAGCCCTTTTTTTAAAGGCAGACAAAAACACGTTCGGCGGAAAAAGGAAGCGTTTCATTGCAGCATCTTTAAACGTCGCAGAAGAAAAGCATTCTGTAAGTGATGTTCAACTTTGACACGGCAGATTCCGTAACTTGAGGAAATGTGTGCTCGCAGTCAATTACAGTAGATTGAGGTATTGTATTGGAAACAATAGTCAAGACTTTAAAGAGCTTTTATGGAGACAGTGGATGTAATAAAATGGATAAAACATCAGAACTGTGCCTTTAATGAAAATTATACTGCATAGGTCTCTGATATACTGTATGTGAAGATCTTTAGAGTAGGTAGTAGTGAGATGTATGTATTTCTCAGTAAAGCTGAACTTTTCGACATAACTAAGCTGCATTTTGTGTTTGATTAAACTCTCCTGGCCTGTGTGCGACGGTGCTGTGTTTTTGTCTGATCCCTAAAGGGCAGCATTACAAATCTGTGCTGTTCTTAAGCAGGCTAATAAAGGCCTGCTGGAGATTAATTACAGGTGCTTTATTTTCTCTCCCGACACTCTTTTTAGAGTGTTTCTAAACCCAGAAACACCACTGTTTTTTGCTGCAAATGTGTGTCGATTTTTTTCCCAGACCATTTTCACTAACCAATGTTTTGTGTATTTGTGGTTTATGCATGCTGTGTGTGTTTACTGTGTGTTCCTGGAATGGACCTTAACTCTGTATGTGCAAATGACCTCAATGTCTCTATATCTGTGTCTCTCTGTCTTTTCTCTCTGTCTTTTTCTTTTTGTCTCTTTCTTTCTCTCTCTCGTTCTTCATTTTTCTCTCTATATCTCTCTTCGTCCTTCTGTGTCTCTCTGTCGCTCTCATCGTCTTTCTGTCTCTATCTTTGATGGATATCTCTGTCTCTCTCCTCTCTCCTTTTTCCCTATGTCTGTCTATCTGTGTCTCTTCTCTTTCGCTCTCTCTCTCTCTCTCTCTCTCTCTCTCTCTCTCTCTCTCTCTCTCTCTCTCTCAGTTCAGTTTTCAATTCAAAGTACTTTATTGGCATGATTGTTTACATACAATATTGCCAAAGCATATAGATTAAGAGAGGAGAATATAGATTAAGAAAGGAGAATTTAAAAAAACAACATTAATGATAAAATAAAATAGAAACGATAATAGGATGAATAAAAGTAGAATTTAAAAAAATAGTAATAATTACAAAAATATTAAAATAAGTAAATAAAACATAAATAAAAATGAAAATGCAAGGTGCCAGTGTTTATTAAAGGCTACATGTTGTGCGGCACAACTCATCACATTTTGATCTCGGTCATGATTTAGGCTTCCTCAATTAATTAAACATCACAAATTGTGTGTAATATTGGTTAGCTGAAGTTAGCCAGCTGGCTAGGCAGAGGCATGGCTACAAGCAGTGAAGCTGTTAGTTTATCTTAATGAACCCAGCAGTGAGGAGGTGGCATCGCTGTGTTTCTACATTGTTTAACTATTTCGCGCAGGATAATGGAAGTTAATATTCGTGTCAGAAAGGCTGGACTGTTAATAAGTATGTTTTTAGAATTCTGTGAGATGAATACAAATGAATGCGCTCCGTTCCCAGTTCGGGTTATCCAGGTTGAGGTCAGCTGGCTCCTTATTCCCAGCTCTAACTCGCCAGGTTTACCTCTGTCATCATGTCAGAGGGAGCACCATCTGCCTGTTCTAACTTTTTTTTTTTCTTTCCCCTAGCACTTTTATATAACTACATTTTAACATAGCTCGATCGACACTGCAGTTAGATACCATTTTCGGCCGACCCTCGTGCGTTAGATGAAAAAGCACAGGCTCTAAATGGAGCTGTGTGTTGAACTGTGTAATACGAGATTTCACATTTCAAAAAAATCCACTGCAGATTTAAGCAGGTTTAGATTTAAAGCTGAATACCGAGGAAGGAATACAGACGTATCATTTACATTGTGTGCGTTCTTCAAAAGGCGATTTACAAAGACATGTTTTTTTTTTTTTTTGTCTTATCGGTTTCTGTTTGCAGCTGCTAATAATTTAACAGGAACTAATTTGTTTTAACAGTAAATGTAACAGTAACATGTTATAATAACTGTACATGAATATTCATGCACTAATACCTGAATTAATACTTACTTAAATATGTACTAATGAAGAGCTAGCCTTAACTACGACGTGCGTCTTATGAATTAATGTGTGAATAAGGACCACCTTAAGTACATGTTTAGTACATGTTTGTTAGTTAATGTATTAATTAACGCGAAGGTTAGCTCTTCGTTAGTGCATGCCTAAACTCATCATTAGTTCATATTTAAGTAAGTATTAATTCAGGTATTAGTGCATGATTATTTAATGTACTGTTATTGTAATGTTACCAAGGTAACTATAAATGAATAAACAGTATGTTGTTCTTTTTTTCTTTTTTTGAAATATTAATCATTTGTAAATTGCTGTAGCTTAAGGGGAATGAAGCACTTCATTATTTTGAGGTGGTAACAGTAACTCCACTTTGCATCAGGCCCACCACCACATCGCTGAATAGTATCATGGTTGATTATTATCTAGCTATTTTTGTGCAACCCTGGCTGTATGTCAACACAGTTACTGTAAATATGGCCTCCACCCTTTTTCCTCTCGATTGCACCTTTTTCACGCTCACTTTATATCAGCAGTTTGAAAGCTCCTCTCTCTCACAAGCACAAGCACAAGTGGGTGTGGTAAAAGCCACCCTGTTATCTATCATGGTTCTCTAAAATGCATTTCCCAGCAGAAACAGTAATAGTGCACACAGTACCTACACACACACACACATGCACACACCCGTTACAGAAGTTAACCGTGCTGATGCTGCAGTATTTAGCTGTGTGTACATGTATACAGTATGTGCATACTCAGTATATTTGTGTTTAGTCTTTATCCCTCTTATTGACTGATTGCGTTTCTGTAATGTGTTGTCTGCAGTCATTAGTCGCCTCATTTGAAATCAACAAGCGAACCACGTTAACTCATAAATAACATGATATCCAAGTCATGTAAATATATCACGAGACAAGCAGAAAGCAATTAATTTGGACCCGTGTTATTCAGTGCAGATGCTGTCGAGTGCGAAAGCACACCCTGTGCCCGTGGAGCGAGCGAGAGAAGAGCAGCCTGAACATGGAGCATTCACACACTGTATACTTTCTTACTGTATACTTTCTTCTGCTGCTCCATGGTTAGTCTGGCATGCATTTACTTTCAAATCTCTCTCTACACACTCTCACACACTCTCACTCACTCGCCCCTTTCTTTAGACTCAAAGCATGTTATGTATTTCCAGAGCGCACGAGCTTTTCCATATTTAGTTTATCACCACCTCGCATTCCTAACACACTACCCGCCAGCTCCTCATTTGCACATGTATGCTGGAATTATGAAAACTAATTACTTAGCCCCAACACCAAATCCTAATCCACGGTGGGAGCCAAATTCCACCTGCATCCTGAATTCATTAAGACACGTGAGTAATCTGTCTTCAGGGAAAGGAGAACTGAAGCTCGGCTGCGCTCGTTAAAAAAAAAAAAAAAAAGCTAGAAATGAAATGAAGCACAGCTTCCTCATTTGCCTCATTACAGTCGTATTCAGGTGTTTTGTTCATTGATGGTGATAAATGCACACGGCAGAATAAGCTAATTTGGTTAGGAGTGCTTTTAGAGACTGGCATTGTGTTAATGATGACACAAATGGGACACAATAATAGCCTTGTTTGATTAATAGGACCAAGTATGTAAATAAGTAGAGGCGTCACCATTTACCAAAGCAGCCACTGAAATCTTATCTGGAAGCTCTGAGATGGTCAAAAAAGCTCACAGTTCAAGCTCAAATAAATTCCCTGGACCTCACTGGGTGTTTCCTGTTTTTCTCCCCAATTTGGTCTTGCCATTTCCCACCCACTAGCTAACGAGCCCCCGTATCACACAACTATCAAGCAGGGAGGGTGGGGCAAACACGTGCTTCCTCTGAGACACATGAAGCCAACCTCTGCATTTTTCGAACTGCTGCTCATTCTGCATCACAGGGCAGCGTGACACACTCGGAGGAAAATGCTAACCGCCGCCTTCCGCATACGTGAGCTCTCAGATGCCGACAACTGGCTAGCATCACTGCGATTGACAAGGGAGAGAGAGTATGCTGTCTCTCCCACCCCGAAAGCACAGACAGTGTTGTTGCCTTGGCTTCTGGCCACCAATGGCCATGTCTTTTGGCAGGAGATCGTGAGTCCGAATGCTTTTCTGTTGCGCCGCTCTCTAGCCGACATGCGAGTTGTTGTGGTTTGGATTAAACCCTATTCGAACTCAATAATAAATATAATAAACTTTGAAAATTGTGGGTTTCAACTTTTGTTTAAAAATAAATAAATAAATAATAATGGACCCTCTGGTTATGCTTCACAGACCCGTTGGGTCCCCAGACCTCATTTTGTGTTTGAGAGATCATTTGCATATTGTAGGCTTCAGCCCAATATTATAATAACGATTACCAAATGATAGATTGTGCAGCCGTATTAGAGATGCAGTCTGTTCCTTTTAAATTTTAAGAGCTACTTGTTTTTTTTACGATGTAGAGTAGGAAATAAAAATCACACTTTTTGGAAAATTGAAAGAAAACAAAAACAGCATCTGCTCCCAAAGTCCTTGAAGATCAATAACATCATGTTTCAGAAGTTCAAAGCTGTTTTCCGTTTCATTGTGTGCGCAGTGCCTTTCCTTGCTCTGTGTGTTTGTGTGTGTTCTGCCAGCTGCACACACCAGCATACACATCCCCAGGGCCTTTAGCTCCACAGGTGAGCCATTTATGCGGCTCCTGATTGCCGTATGAAGCCCAGCTGGCTGTCAGAAGAGCTGGAGACTCCTGGGAGCTCATCCCTAATTACGCCATCGCTAATTATGCCACGCTGCGTATGCTAACTTGCTATTGTTGGTAAACCGGCTTTTCTTTCTATTGTGAAATGGCCTGTTAGCTCGGCTCTGACCTTTGGCCATCAGCAGACAGAATCCATGAATCCGTGCTAGCCTGATTGACTATCCTGTAGCTCACCTATCATTATATCTCTTTGTGCGGCCCAATTTCTGCTTGACATTTAGGTGACAGATGGGAAAAACATTCTCGGTGACTTATAAGAGGTGCGACTTTTTAATAGGAGATGCCAAAGACTAAACAAAGAATTTTCCAAATCGTCATTTTGGCATTTTTCTTTCGCCTCATTAATACATCTCTTCAGCAGTACCTCTTGCCGTCAGTTAAAAGGTCATGGTCTGCTGAAATAAATCGGAATAAAATGGGAAGGAATATTAACTATATTCTGTGAGGCCACTAAAATTAAAACATCCACAGGCTGCATTCACACAACCAGGAATTTTATTTAAAGTATCATTGGATCCATCCATTTTGCAGAATCTCTTGTTCTCGTCTGGTTTCTGTGTGTGTGTGTGTGTGTGTGTGTGTGTGTGTGTGTGTGTGTGTGTGTGTGTGTGTGTTCAGCCTTGATCTGATCAGGCTTTAAGTGTGGTTAAATCTGTCTTGATGCATCAGCTCTGATCATGCATAGCGATTTTTCATGAATCAGCTCAGCACACATTCTTTATTTAGGCTTTGTCCTGGTTTGTGGTGTGATTTCCATTAATTCACTTTTCTTTGGACTACAGTAGCAGAGATAATATGTTGAATAATACCGGATCACTTGCATTTATAAACAGTCGCTCCCTTGCGAGCCTGACTTTTTAAAAAATATATATATATATTTTTTATCTCTCTCTTTCTCTCTCTCTCTCTCTCTCTCTCTCTCTCTCTCTCTCGATTTAATAAGACAAAAATTGCATGGTGTGATGTTACCCAGAAACTGGAAATCTCAAACTCCTTCAATCTGAAGATTTTCCCGTGGAGGAAAACGTGCTGACTGTTACGAAAGGAAAATAGTAGTTTTGTATAGTTATTGCCTATCAAGATATTGGAGATAAATTAGTTGTTGCCATATGGCAACACCACGTGGTAAAGGGTTAAATAAACATCTCCTTACAGAGGTCTTATCAGGAATTAGATGTTTTGCTTTGTTAAATAACAGCACATTTTAATTTGTTTCTTATTAGGGTTAGATTATCCGGAGAGTCCGCCGTGCAAGCCCCTGCGAATGAGCTGTTGCTATAGAAACAATAATGTATTATAAGGAATGCGTTATTATAAACCTGCGATTTGCTTCGCAGCCAGAATTACAATTAGAGCTGCTGTTATAGAAAATTAATCAACACTTCCTGATCAATCACGATAGAGAATTCAACAGCGCTGTGGTATAAGACATTCTATAATAATGTCCAGATATTACATATAGCATACAGATACTGTATCATCAGGACTTTTATGACGCTTTTCCTTAAATAATGTATCCTTTTAGAACTTAAAAAAAAAAAAAAAACCATGGTACCTACTACTATTCCAAGATCATGCCAACTTTTCCACTGATTGACAGGGTAGAGGCAGCTGACCGATTATCCATAATAATGGATCTAAATATAAAAAGTGACGTACCTGACCTACATCTTTTTTTTTTTTTTTTCTCTAATTCAAGCACATAGGAAAGCAGTTGGGGGTTACGGTGGCTTTCTGATAGCCCTTGGGCTGGATCTCACACCCTTCTGGCCACTAGCATAGTAGCTGGTCTTCCATGTATCATATTGAATTCAGTTTTATTTGTGTAGGGCGTTTAACAATAGACAGAAATCTGGATGTAAATTTAGATCCCAATTGAGCAAGCCAGTGACAACAGTGGTGAGGAAAGAAAATTCAAACGGCATAATGGGATTATAAATCATTCCAGACAAACAGCACTAAGTAATTAGTTTGAGCAGATTGTGAAAGAGTCCTGGAATGCGCACAGGACAGCCTTTATGATTACGGCAGCAAGTCTTTGTTACGAATCTACAGTATCCAGGTGAGATTATGCACTGAAGGAAGTGCAGATCTTTAGGTGATCCATGTGGAACCATTCACAACAGTAGAAAGTGAGTCAGAAGTGCTGAAAACTTCAGGCTGAATCAGGCAGTGGTATACCCTCTCCCACTATCCTATTATACTTATTTGCTTATATTGAAACTACTCAGCTGATTTTCCTAAGCAGCAGAATTTTCCCAAAACATCTTCAGTGTTGCCATATTTTCATCCTGCCTTTGATTAAAAAAAAAAAAAAATTATCGCATGCGTGCAGGCAAACCATATCAGTATATATGCACTTATCCTCTCTGCATGTCCAAGCGTATCCTGCTGGAGCCCAACACACTCGCCTCCCTGCCTGTGGAGGGTGAAGAGCAGTGTGTCAGCTCTTAACCGCTCATCCGTGCAGTGATATCACACTCCCTGCAGATCAGCTGGGCGGCTGAGGCCATGCTGCACTGGGAAGATGGGGCCTGGCTTATGTTAATGCTAGCGTGAGGGAGGAGAGGGGATTGTGGGGCTTTGACACTGGACTGACTCTAATAAGCTGGGTTTGTCAGAGCCACTGACTTGTAGGCGGGTGATCTAGAGCTGCTTAAGTGTTTAATGACCTCCATTTGGAAAGCCTTTTTGCAGACAGGGAGTGCGCACACACACACGCACACACGTATGTATATACACTCTTATACTCTATATATGTCGTCATATTTAATATTTAATTGGTTTCCGGAGAGCTTGGTGTTAGAGTAAATGACTAGCTATTACTTGTTACCTCAGTTAAAGTTTTAAATACGTTTTCAAACTACTGATGGATATTACATTGTTCCTGCTGTCTAAAATCACCACCAGCCATCACTGGTGCATGTATTGACCTGCTTACACAGCTCAGTGCGGGCTTTTACAAAGTTATTTAGTGTGGCACCTACTTAACTTAAACATGGATCCCAATTAAAGGAGCAGTTTGCAATTTTTGGAGCCCTTCTTACAGTTAAGCTGCTTGTAAGAAGATTTGCCACAACAATAATAATAATAATTCAATAATAATAATAAATTTAAAGTCTTCTCACGCTTTTGTTGATCTTATTCATGGCTCGTAAGTAAACTTTTCAGAAGTAACAGAGCTGAGGAGCTCCTTTCAGGATGTAATTTCTGGGCCGGAAAAATGAAACCAGAAGCCTGGAATGAGGAAACTAGAAATATACAGGTACAATGCACGCTAATTTTGTGAGTCAGGTGTGTGTGTGTGTGTGTGTGTGTGTGTGTGAGAGAGAGAGAGATGTATATATGCTATAGGAATAGACGCTGGGCTGGGATCGGAGTGATTAGCAGCAGTTGTCAGTGGAGAAGGCTGCCACAATGTGAGATCTAATGAATCTAATCCCAGTGACTTTCACCAGCTAGCATGCGGAATGCTAACAGCCCGGCTTGTCGATATCAATGACTCGCATCAACGGCCATTTCAAATCCTTCGTTCCTCAGCCAGGCCTCATGCAGGCACCACACACACACACACACACACACACACACACACACAGACACACACACACACACACTCTGTTGCCAAGTTGAAATTACAGCTCTGATAACACACCCCGTCTGCTTGACCTTCCCTGTCTGGAGCTTGAGTGTGACTTGGCTGTGTTTGCCAGGACTTAAGATTTGAAAAAGGTCAACAAATGTCTTTTAGAGAGATTTTAGCTCTGCCCAGGCCTCTCAAGATGTCACTTTAGGGGCTTTAAGTGCCTAAGAATGAGTAGCACTGTGGAACAAATAGAATGTATAAAGCCAACTATTTTGCACGTGTGCAGTTAAATATTCAGTTATTTTAACCAGGCAGTCTTTAAATGCAGTCTTTAGATTGCTCAAATCATTTTATTTAGCCCAGACAAACTTGTAAAAAATAAATTAAATTAAACACAAATTGGAAATGACTTATATTACACTACTACCTGACATTTGTGGAGCAGTATTACCTAAAATTTATGTCAAGGCTTTCCTCATGCTTTCCTCATTGTGTAGCGTCACAAGAATGAGGACAGGGCCGCACTGATCCCCGTGATCAAATATCATTTTATACTCGCTTCATTGCTTTTTGAGTCATGCAGCTGTATTCTCCTAGTGTCACTGTATTCAAGGACAGGGTTAAAGTAACTGTTTTATAGAAAATGGCTGCGTCTGGGTCCGAAGTGTTGCTCGAGGAATTGAAAATCACTGTGTATGTTGGCGGTTTTATGGCACAAACAAAGCAGGAGATTTATAAAGAGATTAACAAAGTGAGGCAACAGAAGGGAGAGTATAACTTTTTTATAATGCCAGCGAGACACACAGATGTCATCCGATTGTCTTTGTAGCCTCTCATGGATGAGTCATATAGGTGAGTGTATTTTTGTATTTCTACTGTACCACCAGCCTGTTTTCAGAATTCCCCATTTCTTCTCTGTGCTATCAGCTATCAGCATCCACACCTCTGCAAAGTTACAAAAAAAACAAAAAAAAAACCCCATCTCCCGTCTCTGCTTGCATTATATTGATCGATCACCCTCAGAGTTACTCTGATAGACGATTGCTCTTTCCAAAATTCTCAATTTCTCCAGTCAACACCGCATGCATTCCCCCTGGCGTGACAGTGCACTTAATTTTAATAAAGAAAACAAACTCTGTGTCTGTGAAACAGGAGACATGAGCACAGGCCAGGGTTCACTTAAAGACATGACATAAGAGAGGTTAACCAGTCCCTCCAGGATATCGCGATTTTGCAATTGCGGAAATTAACGCGGAATCGAGGAAACGCCGCAATGTTCGCAAGAGCTTGCAATTTTTCAAAATTACCTCACATTTTCCGCATATTTGGGCCAAGACGCGTCACTCGACGTCATCACAACGTGCATTCAATCAAAGCCCTCTTCGATTCACGTGCATCGCACACGAGTACAGACTAAAGGGTCTCATTTACCAACAAACATCACTGCGAAAAACAATTTCGTGCAGCTGCAGTTTCGCCAATTCAAGTAGTTTTCCGCAAAAAAAAAGCCCAAAAACTCTGCAAGTTGCATCACAAATTTTGATAAAAGCTGCAGCAAAATCAATCATGTTTGGACGCAACAATTACAAAAAAAAAACCTCGGACCGGTTAACATTGAATACACCGCATATTTGTGTTTCATAATCATATTCTGATTGCCTATAAGCATTACTGTACTTTTCTCTGCAGCCGTGCAATCAAGGCATTACTATGTATTATGATTGTAAATAAACTTCACATCAAATAGGAAGTGTGTTGCATCTTCATATATTAGAGGCACAGAGCGATTGTGGATTGAAATGCTGGGGTAGAAATCGATCTGCTGTGTGTGACGCATCAAAAAAAATCTGTTCAGATGTAATTCAGGTGTTAAATCGTCTTTGACAGAGTGATTAACTCCAGATGCGGAAATGCAGCACCATGTGTAGTGACCTGCGAACATGTCAAAAAAAAAAAAAGGAGTAGATGGAGACCAAAGATGGTGTAAGACTGAGGACAGCAAATATTCTTGTCAGAGATAAACAATGACTTCATCTTTTAGTAAAGGAGCCGTGTTAAGAATGAATACAATTTTCCCACCATTACGACACACAACCATGCATGAGCTTATTGCTGTGCATGAATATTTGCATCGTCATGCGAGTGAATTGAAAATGTACGCACTGCATTGTTGTTTGTTTCTTTGTTTGTATCTAACGATTGGCTTTTTTTAAAAGGGAAGTTGCATAATGCATGCAACTTAGTCTGTTGCCTGTGGTGCTATTCAGGAACTTGTGTTTGGTGCAGTGATCATGCAAGTGATCATGACTGAAAACATCACACTCAATAAGGAAGCATCAGTCGTACTCAGGCACAAATGTTGAACAAGCAGCCTCTCGGTGCCGACAAAACCACCGCTATAAAACTCGCTGGTACAGAGTATTTAAAGTATAATGTGTAGAGCTGGCTTCATGCAGACATGGACTATATACTGTGTGATGGTATAACCGCATGACTGACCACCTCCGTAGCTCCCCTTACATAGCACTCAGCCGTGACTTTACGACAGGGTGTGGATTTACTCCAAGGCCCGACTGCATTGCGTTGGTTTTGATGGATCACACCCAGAGCTTATCAGAGTTACTGTGATAGAGGATTGTTTTAACCATGAGTCACTCCAACGTACAGTAGTCACTGTTACAGGAGTAAACATGGCCATATGTGTGTGTGTGTGTGTGTGTGTGTGTGTGTGTGTGTGTGTGTGTGTGTGTATACAGTACTGTGCAAATGTTTTAGGCACAGGCAAAGAAATGCTGTAGAGCAAAGATGCCTTCAAAATATTGAAATTAAATGTTTCTGCATTTAAAAAATAATACCGTAAAGAGCAGTAAACAGTAGTAAATGAAACAAAGTCAATATTTGGTGTGACCAAAAAAATAAATAAATAAATAAATAAAATAGTAGTCTCCGGTACAATTAGTGCAGTTTTATAAGGAAATGAGCTGGTAAGTTTTATTGAGCATCTTGCAGAACCAGACACAGTTCTTCTGGAGACTTTGACTTTCGCACTCGCTTCTTATTTTTTGCAGCAAAACCCAGCAGCCTTCATTGTGTTTCTTGTCTGAAAATTCTCTTACGTAATATGCCGCTTTCTTTAATGACATACAATATACACTGATCGGCCATAACATTAAAACCACTGACAGGTGACATAATCAGTGTTATTCACCTCATTACAATGGCACCTGTCATGGGGTGGGATATATTAGGCAGCAAGTGAACAGTCAGTTCTCGAAGTTAATGTGTTGGGAAAATGGGCAAGTGTAAGGATCTGAGCAACTTTGACGAGGGCCAAATTGTGATGGCTGGACGACTGGGTCAGAGGATCTCCAAAACGGCAGGTCTTGTGAGGTAGACAAGGGGGACCTACACAGTATTTATATTTATATACATTATTTTTATATACATTAATCTGTATAAGGCACAGGTTGCTAACCTTGGTCCTGGAGACCCTACAGTCCTGCACATGTTATATCTGTGTAGGATAAGCGGTACAGAAGATGGATGGATGGATAGCGATATTGACTTTTTTTGTAGGATAAAAGGGTTAAAGACAGGTTAGGGGTATAGTGTTAACCTATTAATCAAAGCCTTATGATCTCATGACAAATTTGTGAAAATTTAAACAAGTGCGGCTTTATTTACTCTATACGTTGTCTTTCTTACACGCATGGACGCTTGCAATTAATCTGAACCTTAACCGTTTCAGACAAATTGAGTCATTGAAAGAATTCGCTTATGTTATGCTTGGCATGTGGGCTTACAGTTATGCCCCGAGTCTATGTTTCACTGCTTGCCGTGGAAATCTAATATTTATGCTATGTTGTACAGTTTAGGCCCAAGGAAGCACATGGGCTTTATTTAAGCTTGTACTGCCACTGAGCACAGGAGGGAACATCTAATTGTCCTGATGATAAACTTTGCTTTATCATATACATAATAACGATAATTCTTGTTGATACCAGTATGGTGGTCAGTACAGATATTTGTGTGTTATATGTACTTACCCATAGCATGAAAGCACAGAGCCGAATCTCGACACTTTATTCTTGCATCTTTTGTGTTAGCATGATCTTGGCCAGCATTTCCGCAGCCCTAGGGTTTAGCAGTAAGTTATGTGTAGAGTATTAATAGTAGGGCTGGTTGTCTTGTCGTACTGTCTGTGTATTCTGTCAATTAGAACAGAAAAACACTGGACACAGTTGTGATAGCAGCTGTGGCTTTTCTCCTCCTGCTCCTTTAATCTCATTTTCTCTATTACTTTCTCTCTCTCTCTCTCTCTCTCTCTCTCTCTCTCTCTCTCTCTCTCTCTATGCCTGCTGTGCCTGTCACCACTGTTTGGCACCGTCATCAGACAACCATCTGTAATTACAGACCACCACGGCCCGCCTGCTTCACCACCAGCCAAAAACACACAGTTTGTCACCGTTATGCTCACATTAAAAAATAATAATTACACTTTCTGGTTGTGTCGGCGAGTCGCTGAGTCACAGCCATGGCGGTTTGTGGCTTTAAATAGAGACACAGGGAGACACGATGTGTGCCTAGAGCTGTTATGTGTATGCCCTGTGTTTCTCTTCCTACTGAACATCATAATATTGTCTTAAAAAAAACTTTATATCCCAGAAATGCATTCTAATATATTTATAATGCATTACATTATATTAGATTTTCAGTAATGAAAATTATTTCATTATATGGGAATATGAATTATTCCCCTTATTCAATATTGCGTTTACAATATGCTACGCTGCATTATGAGCACAGTTCTACTACAATATTAACTTTACATTCTCAGGAATAGTCAAATGTTACAGTAAGAGAGATGTAGAGGGTAGCAGTGTGCGATCATATGTACTGTATATCAGCTGTATTTGTTCATTATTCATCCTCAGTAAGCACTTTATCTTGGTCAGGGTCTTGGTGGATCCAGAGCCTATACCAGGAACAGTCGGTGCTAGACTGCAAGACAGGAATACACACCGTATGGGACACCAGTCCATCACAGGGTCCCATCCACACATACTCAATTCACACCTAGGGGCAAGGGGCAAATGTATGTTTTTTGGGAGGTTAAAGGAAAACCACATTGGCGCAGGGAGAGCATGAGAAGCTCCGTGCAGATACAGTAGGAATCTGAGTTCAGGATCAAGTTATTTGGAGCTGTGAGGTGGCAACACTACCTGCTGTACTACCATGCTGTATGTACTGCACTACTAGCTATACATGGAAGGTGTTATGAAACTTAATTTAAGAAATACTGTACACACTTCAAACACAAGGGCCAGAATTGGTGCTTTAGAGTGATACCATACCAAAGGATACCAAAGTTCCTTGTGGTGGGAAATAATTATTGTAGCGACAACTAAAAGTGGTTAAAGAATCATGGACTGAAAGTTTCTTTACAGAAGAAAAGCCATAGATGGATGGAAGGAGCAAAAAGAGGGAAAGACATTGTGTAAAAATAATAAACAGGTGGAGTTGGGCATTCAACACATTAACAAATCAGACACAGTGCAAAAGACATGACAAGGTGTAGAGAACAACCTCACGCTGACATTCACAACAACCAAGTGCTGAGATTGGAGTTAGACATTCAACACAAAAATGGTTCTGCATCACTCTAAAGATCCTTTTCTGACCCAGGCCCTCATATCAGTGCTCCCTCCAATCACGCATGCCCGAATGCTAGGGCAAGAGTTTGAAAAGACAGCCAACATGATTAACAGGCATGTGTACACGCCTTCTTGTCCTAACTGGTTGATGTAGCTAGTCCACATCATTTGTCTTTCTTCCATTTACAAAGCCCGTGGCGCCGCCGAGAATGGAGTTTCTCATCTGAGCACTTCTTTTATTAAATCTGCTGGAATGTGAAGAGAACTTCACCAAATATTACAAAAAATTGGCCAGTATTGACTTAAAACTCACTAATCCCACGTTTATGCTGAAGAATCAGTTATTTGAATCATCTATGCCATGTCCTAGTTGCATGTTTGCACAAGAGCGTGTGAAATGCAGTTAAACCTTTCAAGCCCAAGTTAAAGTCTAATCCCATAAGCATGTAAGTCAATTTCGAACCTCAAGTCATTAGTTTCCAAAACTGAGTTTTTTTCCGGACTCTGGCCTGTTTGTCCCGAGAGTTTGGCATGTTTGTTGGAGTGTGAAAACAGTTTTCGAGCCCAGAAGCAGTCCAGAGAGCTGGTCCTTGGTCCTCAAGAAAACAGTGGGTTTTGGAGCTTCCACTAAACCATGGCATGAACCGCAGCTGGTATGGAAGCTCTGCTCTCAGTGCCGCATGATTGATTCAACTTGTCACTTTACTTCCTGTTTCAAGTTTCATGATGGTGGGTTGTTATGGTCAGCGGAGGAGCTGGAACGCCTTATTGATCTGGAGAGAAGTCATCCATCCATCCTTCCATTTTCCATACTGCTTATCCTACACAGGGCTGTGGGGAGCCTAGAGCCTATTCCAGGGAACTCAGGGCGCAAGACAGGGGACACCCTGGAAGGGCACAATCGCACACACATTCACATACTGCGGGCAATTTGGAAATGCCAATCAGCCTACAGCACGTGTCTTTGGAGTGGGGGAGGAGACCGGAGTACCTGGAGGGAACCACCAAAGCGCGGGGAGAACATGCAAACTCTGCGCGCACACAAGCCCGAGGAACAATTTGAACCCCCATGTGCAAGCAGCTTTAGCGCAAAGGCTTCACTGGAGCAAATGATCAGCACTGAGATAAAGTTTAAAAAACAAAGGTTAACAGCATTTAAAAGTATATCATTAATTGTGAAAGATGGGAAGCTGAACAGATTCAAGTCTTTAGGCCAAGTGGATCCAGGATTCAAAAACATCACTAATGAGCTAGAACTCAATCGTAATGGTGTTAGCCAAACAATCAGTGCGCATTTCATCTTATTAACAAAAGAGAGCTTGGTGAAAGATTATTTCAACATCAAATTAACTAAATCACACAGCAGAATCAGTGTCAAATTTAATTACATTGCCAAACTAGTCTCCTGCGCACACTGTTTAATCACACCAGCCTTATTTGAAAGTGTTAATTTATCACTGGTGGTTTTGCTGTGTCGATTACGTGATAACAGAAGCCTGGATTGATGAGGTGTAAAAACATTACTTGTTTCCACCAAATTGCTTCTGCTGAGGATGTTTCCAGTGTGGGGAGTTCTATAAAAATGCTACACCCACAAAACTCTGTCTCTATATCAGAACCAGCCTTCCTTCCAGCTATCAAGCTACCTTCCAGTTATATTATAATATTCCCAACAGCCTGTCTGTCTGTCAGTTTTACATAATAATACAGGAGCTTCATTGTGTTGAATTGGGCTTGGGGTTTGTGACCGCCCTCCTGTTTGCGCCTGCTTCTTTTATTTTGTTGTCAGCGATCGGTGCTCGTCTTTTGAATGCATCCTCTGGCTACCTGGATCCCGACCACAGCGCACAATGCGTAACAATGCTTTATGAAAATAAAAGACAGAAGGCCACGGCCTGCTCTCTGAAAAGCAATTTAGCTGAGAAACCCAGGGTCCTAATGCTGAGGGAGGGAGAAGAAAAAAGAGAGGACTACTTATATTCACACAGAAGTATAGCTAATTGGGGAAAAAGAGAAAAGCTGAAAGAGTGAAGTATTTTAATGTGTGTGTGTGTGTGTGTGTGTGTGTGTGTGTGTGTGTGTGTGTGTGTGTGTGTGTGTGTGTGCGGGCGTGTGCGTGTGCAAATACACCTGCCAGAGAGATAACTGGAAGCAGCTTATTTTGGTTCTGCACCAGGTATGAGTTGGAGAGATGGACTGGCATCTGAGCTTGTTTATTTGTTCATTCTAATCCACCGGTGATCAGAGAGAGATTTAGGTTTTGTGCAACACACCAGATAAAAGTACACTGATTAGATACCGGCCTGAGACACTGGATAAGCATCGGAATTTGTTATATCCCTGATGTACTGTATTTTATACTTTGCACCACCAAATTGTGTGTCGGACAAAGTTCTGAGGCACAAAATGAGTAACAGCATATTGACACTACTGTATTGCTGTATTGTTCCTAAAACTGAAGAGATTTGTTCAACCTACCTAGAAAACTATAATGACGAATTCTTTAAGTCTGCTTATACCACAGCACACAGTGCTGTGAAAAAGTATTTAAAGTATTTGCCCCCATCCTGTGTGTATCTCATACTGAATTGTTTCAGAGATTAAATCAAAATCTAAGATAAAACAAAGGCAACCTGAGTAAACACAAAATATAGTTTTTAAATGATAATTTTATTTATTGAAGCAAAAAAGTCATCCAATACCAACTGGGCCTGTGTGAAAATGTATTTGCCCCCGTAGTTACTAATTCCCCAAATCTATGAAACTGCATTAATAATGGGGTTCAGCTGGACTAGACACAACCAGGCCTGATTACTGCAAACCCAAATCAACACTTAAATAGAACTTTTTCAACAGCATGAAGTTGGTTAAAAAGTCTTACCCAGTAACACATGTTGAAAGAAATTTCAGAAATGATGAGGAAGAAGGCAGTTGAAATACAATCAGTCTTGGAGGGGTTACAAAGCTATTTCAAAGGCTCTGGGACTCCAAAGAACTACAGTGAGAGCCATTATCTCCAAATGGAAAAACTCGGTACAGTAGTGAACCTTACCAGAAGTGCCCGACCTTCCAAAATTGCTCCAAGAGCACAGCAACTACTCATCCAGCAAGTCACAAAAGAGCCAGGGACAACATCAAAGGACCTACAGGCCTCTCTTGCATCAATAAAGTTCACTGTTCATGACTCCACTATCAGAAAGACACTGGGCAAAAATGTCATCCATGGAAGAGTGGCGAGGTGAAAACCACTGCTAACCCAGAAGAACATTAAGGTTCTTTTGAATTTTGCCAATACACACCTTGATGATCCTCAAACTTTTTGGGAGAATGTTCTGTGGATTGATGAGTCGAAAGTGGAACTGTTTGGGAGATTGTTGTCCTGTTACATCTTGCATAAACCAAACACAGAATTCCACAAAAAGAACATCATACTTACGGTCAAGCATGGTGGTGGAAGTGTGATGGAGTGGGGATGCTTTGCTGCTTCAGGGCCTGGGCAACTTGCTCAGCAATAATTGAGGGAAACATGAATTCTACTCTCTACCAGAAAATCCTAAAGGAGAATGTTTGGTCCGTAAGTTGAAACTCAAACGCAACTGGATTATGCAGCAAGAAAAAGCATAGGAGTAAGTCCAGCTCTGAATGGCTCAAAAAAAAAAAAAAAGCAAAATGAAAGTTTTGGAGTGGCCTAGTCAAAGTCCTGACTTGAGCCAATTGAGATGCTGTGGCAGAAACTTAAACAGGCAATTCATGCTTCAGAACCCTCCAATATGGCTGAACTAAAGCAGTTCTGCAAAGAAGAGTGGGCCAAAATTCCACCACAGTGCTGTGAAAGACTGATCTCCAGTTATTGGAAGCGTTTGGTTGCAGTTATTGCTGCTAAAGGTGACACAATCAGATTTTAAGATTAAGACGGGAAATAAGTTTTTCACATGGGTGATAGGTGTTGGATAACTTTTTTTTTTGCTTCCATAAAAAAAAAATAAAAACTATATTGTGTGTTTACTCAGGTTGCCTTTGTTTTACGTTGTATTTCGTTTGAAGATCTAAAACTATTTAGTATGAGATATACACAAACACAGAAGAACTCTTTTTCATAGCACTGTAGGTGAATTCTTGAATGTGATTGGTAGGAAGAACAGCAGCTCTGGCAGTAGTTCCAACTGCTGTGCAAATCACTGGTTTATAAATTGGTTGATATGGTGAAATTTTCTGTAAGGAGATTTGTTTATAATTTACGGATGGAGTCTCTAGTGCAAAAGTGCTTTGTAACACTCAGTGACAAAGCTATAAAGCCATAACTTTGAGGGAGCAGCTGTTTATAGCAGCTATGATGTAAGAATTAACAGGAACTAACCTTTTTTTTGGTGGATGTTTCATAACGTTAAACGTATCTATAAATGAATTTAAAAAGTATGTGATGTGATTAAACAATCAATGATGGTTGTAGGGGACACGCTGGCTTAGTGATTAGCACATTTGCCATGCACCTCTAGGGTTGGGGGATTCAATCCTGCATGGAGTTTGCATGTTCCATTTCCACATGCATTGGGGGTCTCCTCCGGGTACTCCGGTTTCCTCCACAACTCCAAAGACATGCATTGTAGGCTGATTGGCATTTTCAAATTGTCTGTAGTGAGTGAAAGGGTGTGTGAATGTGTGCACGATTGTGCCCTGTGATGGGTTGGCACCCCAACCAGGGTGTCCCCCGCCTTGTGCCCAGAGTTCCCTGGGATAGGCTCTAGGCTCCCCACAACCCTGTGAAGCATAAGCGGTATGGAAAATGAATGGATGGATGGATTGATGGATGGAAGTTGTAATCGTTGGCAAATTGCTGTAGTATAAGAGGAATAAAACACTGTAGTGTGAGCTGTTATAGGAAATAATCCACTATTAGCAGTAGTAGTAGTTTGTGATTAAAAAGGCTTTAAAAGGTACTATAATCAGAATTTGATCATCACTTCATGCCATTCTGACCCTTTTAATGCTTTTAATCTCCTAACCCTGGCAACTCAGTCATAAAGGTCCTGGTAACCAGCTGATTGTGGACTCGGGGGATGTTGAATCATGGAAAACACTGCGTTTGACCTTATGGTAGACTACTCAGCCCAGACACACAGCACACACTTATTCTATTATCATAAGCACCCTTGTGGTCAGTTCATTTAGTGAGCCCATCACCTTCAATTAAAGAGCCATCAGAACAGACAGGCCGTTTTATTAGTCTTATTGACTTCTCACTCACCTTGAATCTAATGTCAGAGGACATAGGTCTGAGCAGGACGTCAAGCACAAATAGATGAAGGCAGGATCAAAGAGCAAAGCAAAGCAGCTGAGAAAGCTGTTTCAGAAGCCCAGCTCATGTCCTCTTCTTAATCACGCCTAATGAGCAGGAAGACCTTTGCCCTGTCGCCCACGCACTACATGGGTTCTGACTGCAGTGGAGGCTCAGCAATGTCATACGGGTGAGAGTGAAAATATGCAGTGGCTAAGAAGTGATCTAGAGCCTGTGTGTGTGTGTGTGTCCATGTGTGTGTGTGTGTTTAGAAAATCCTGGAATTTATCCAAAGCTTCCATCTGTCTCACTCATCTCTTGGCGATCCACAGCATCCCTGTTTTTTTTAACACAGCCTGCGGTGATGTGGCAGTGATTGAGTCGCCAAAAAAACGACTAGGCAAAAAAAAAAAATTTTTGCCAAGTCATGAGGAAAAAGCAGTAAAAAGAGGCAGAAGAGTTCCCTGCTCCTATATTGGTGTACGTTTCACCATCATCATGGACCGATCATAACATTTGTCCTCAATAAGCCGCTTGCTATATTTAGCCCTGTCCGGCTTTTATCTAGGTCAAGAATGAGAGCCAGACTCGCCGGCAGGGGGACAGAGACGTATGGAGCGCCTTCTCGTCATTGCCCCACTGAGAGGTCTGGGGAAGAGCGAGGGTGAAGGTCTGAGAGATGGAGGGAGACAGAAGGAACAGGTTAGACAGATATGGGGAGAAGAAAAAGCGCTAATGTCTTTTTCTCTGCAGAATCCCTGAGCTCTACTTTTGGATAGTATCTAGTACACACCCATCACACACCGCCATCATACCAGCCGTTCAGGGACGCCTCGGTTTTGCAAAATAAAAGAACAATTTTTCATGCCAGCTAACTAAACAGGGTGCTGAAGACAGGTTTACTCTGACAGCTGCATGTTCATTAGGGGGAAAAGAAACTTCCTTTATCACACTTTCATCACACAGTATACCACAGATTCCTTAATAAAAGTGTTAAAGGAATTCGCAAGTGTACCTGTGTGGAGTACGTGGAATTTTAACAAAGAAGAATTACGACACATTTCTCTGTCCTTGAGCCTTTTTCACCACTGAAAATGAGAAAATGTGTTTAATATAAACATGCATTTGCTGTTGGGTTGAGTACTGAATAAAAAACAAAATCCGTTTATTATTTATCTAATGGGTGTTTTAAATTCTGATAATTAACAATTATGTGAAACGTATTTTTGTAGAACGGGGTGTCCAGTCTTATCCGGAAAGGGCCGTTGTGTGTGCAGGTTTTCATTCTAACCAAGAAGAAGCCACACCTGAGTCTATTGTAAGCCAAGATCAACTAATTAAACAGGAGGAATCAGGCCAAAGACATGCGTTGTGGGCTGATGGGCATTTCCAAATTGTCCATAGTGTGTAAATGTGTGTGATTGTGCCCTGAGATGGGTTTTCACCCCGTCCACGGTGTCCCCCGCCTTGTGCCCCGAGTTCCCTGGCATAGGCTCCAGGCTCCACCACAACCCTGTGTAGGATAAGCGGTATGGAAGATTGATGGATGATTTTTTTTTATTTTTTTTTTTTTTAATATTATGCTTTTATGATTCCATTGTGAGTAAGATTTGAGGAAACAGGTTTAGCGTTTGTTTCTCAGAACAAGAAACATGCTCAGTACAGAACTATGCAGCAGATGTGGTGCATAGAATTAGGGTTAGCATCGCATTCATTGTGCTTCTCCAAACATCATTAGTACAACTTTGAAGTGTGGTCGGGGACCTCAAAATCAAATATTATTCCGAAAATTACAAAGAAAAGGAAAGATTTCGCCAAACCTTTGACAGATGGTTGTATAAATAAAAGCTGAAATAACAATTCAGATAGTGGGGAAAGTCTTGAATGCGTTTATTTTTAACTGTGTGACCACTGTTTACTTTTAACTTCTAGATTAAAACGCTCTACTTCCAGCATGAGCGTCACTGAGTGAAAGCCCAGGGTTTCAACAACAGTGTAGGGATGCAAACTTGCAACTGACCCAATAATTCGCTTTGCCTTTTCTGAATTATATGGACATTTCGTCACTTGCTCAAGGGTTCTCTGTTAAGCCGGAATGGCAGAGGACCATTTTTCTTTCACCTCTAGATGGAAATGTGTGCATATTTGTTGTATGCCTACTTCATCTTGGTGTGGCAGAACTTGCAAAAGCACACCCCGGTCCAGTTCTTTTGTTGTTGTTTCATTTTATACAATACACACAACAATATTCACACAAACTTTTACATTTAATCACCCAGCTGATCTAGATGTTTTTGTTGCTATTATGTTTTGATCATGACTTGCTTCACATTGTATTCGTGTTGTGTCCTTTAAAAAATTTTTTAAAAAATCGGATTATCGAGATCTGTCCATCAATGCAGAAGCATTTTAAAGATTGAATCAAGCTATTTTTCCACCTCAAGAAATGCCTGTCTTTTCCTTAAAATAACCGCACACTGTATGTCTCTTTTCCACTCCCAGCAAAGTAAATGTCTAATTCAGCTATATAATCTAAATTCTAAAACTAACACCTATTTTCACGAGCCGTTGTGTTAGAATTGTCAGATTCTTTTCTCGGGATGGGAACAGTACGAGTGTGAATACCAAAAAAAAAAAAAAAGAGAAGGTTTTGGATTTTTTTTTTTTTTTTTTCATCAAGGTGTGTATATGTCTCTATCCCTCCATGCCTCCATTCTGTTTTTACATATATTCTTACTGTAGAGAGGTAACTTTCAACAGACAGTTTTACCAACAAAACAACAACAAGTTGTTCCTGTTTTGTTGGCCATCCCATTGCGGTTTTAGTGAACTGGATTGTTCTTCTCTTTCATAAACGAGTCTTTTTTGTGTCTAGTCCTCCAACCTACATTTCTGAATCAAAGTCTAGCGCACAGTTAAATGCACGTGTGTGTGTGTTTACATATTGTATTCACACAGCATATGCCAAATTAACACACTTCAACCCTCTCAGTTCTGGGAATATTCCCAGAATCCAAATGCATATGTGTTTTTAGTGTGAAATTTTGTTCTTTTTTTTTTTTTTTTTAATTTTTATTTTTAATTTTTTTTTCAAGGCTATAACTATAGACACCTTGATATATCCCATCCATCCATCCATTTTCCGTAACGCTTATCCTACACAGGGTTAGGCGTCTTACTGTGGAACTGTGGAGAAGTAACTGTCAACAGACAGTTTTGCCAACAAAACAACAACAAAAAACAAGTTGTTCCTGTTTTGTTGGCCATCCCATTGTGATTTTAGTGAACTGGATTGTTCTTCTCTTTCATAAATTGTTCTTGGCAGAGTAGATGAGTCTAACTTTTTTTTTTGTGTCTGGTCCAGACCTACATTTCTGAATCAAAGGCTAACAAACAGTTGAATGTGTGTGTGTCTGTGTGTGTGTGTGTGTAATGAACACATTCCAACTCTTTCCGTTCTGGGAATATTCCCAGAATCCAAATGTATCTGTGTTTTTAAGTGTGAAATTTTGTTCTTTTTATTTTTTTCAAGGCTATAGCTATAGACCCCTTGATGTATCCCATCCATCCATCCATTTTCCAAACCGCTTATCCTACACAGGGTCGCAGGGACCTGGAGCCTATCCCAAGGAACTCGGGGCACAAGGCAGGGGACACCCTGGACAGGGTTCCAATCCATTGCATGGCAAAATCGCACATACACTCACACACTACAGACGATTTGGAAATGCATGTCTTTGAACTGGGGGAGGAAACCGGAGTACCCAGAGTAAGCACCTGAAGTACGGGGAGGACATGCAAACTCCACGCACACATGGCAGAGGCAGGATTCAAACCCCCAGTCCTGGAGGTGCGAGGCAAACGTGCTAACCACTAAGCCATCGATTAAAATGGATGATAATGTTCAACCTTAATGGATACTAATGGCATGAAGAGGGGGTGCAGGAGTAATACAGGTGGAGAAAATGGCTGCTCTCGTCCGGAGCAAAAAAGGAACAACATTGCAAGGACATGCACATGTCCAGTCGGAGCCTCAAGCGATATAGACTTAATTATTTATAATTGATATTAATTGAAATACATTTATTTTAAAGTATTTTAAAATTGCTCATGATTAATTAGTTGAGCCAAAGGCATGTTTAAGACAAGCGGAATAGAATAACGTACAGTTTACTAAAGGTCAAGTTCATTTTTTTCCCCAGTGTGTGTCCATAATGAAAATGAATGGACTTCTGTACATTTATGAATGGATTTCTGTACATCTCTACTGCTCAGACTCTGTACAAGTGTGAACAAGATGATGATTATATATTTGGTCATCCCTTGGCTGTCAAACAGCAGGTTTATATATTATATTTTCTTGTGTCAGCAGGGCCAGTGCTTTGGTCATCTACAGTGCAGGATTTAATTTGTAAACTCGGACTCGAGACCCTGTACACGACTCCGAGGTGTAATTTCACACTGACTCAAGTTAGAAGTTTAAATGGGTTGAAGGCTGGACTTTCACGGAAGTAAAGATCAGAAGCCATGAGAGGTTTAATGCAGAACCCTTTACTTTAACAGTTCTAGTTTTCTTTTTATGTCAACTGAAAATGGTGTATGTCTTATAAAGCAAGTATAATAATTTGTAACATTTATATAGCGCTTTTCTAGACATTAAAAGCACTTTACATAGTATGGGGGGGGGGGGTCTCATCAACCACCACCAGTGTGTAGCATCCACTTGGATGATGCAACGGCAGCCATGGTGCGCCAGAACGCCCACCACACACCAGCTATTGGTGGAGAGGAGAGGAGGGTGATGTAGCCAACTTGGGGATGGAGATTATTAGGGGGCCATGATAGACAAGGGCCAATGGGGCAATTTCACCAGGACACCGGGGTGATACCCCTACTCTTTACGAGAAGTGACCTGTGATTTTTAATGACCACAGAGAGTCAGGACCCCGGTTTAACGTCTCATCCGAAAGACGGTGCTCTTTTTACAGTATAGTGTCCCCGTCACTATACTGGGGCATTAGGACCCACACAGACCACAGGGAGAGCACCACCTACTGGCCTCCCTAATACCACTTCCAGCAGCAACCTTAGTTTTCCCCAGGAGGTCTCCCATCCAGGTACTGGCCAGGCTCAACCCTGTTTACCTTCAGTGGGAAACCAGGTGAGAACTGCAGGGTGATATGGTTCAGGCAATATATAGATAGAGAAAAAATGTTTGCTGTGTTGGCATTTCCTTGATATGCATATGCTGATGCATATTTCTTTGCTTTCATTCTTTTTTTAGTATATATTTTTTTGCTATGTTTCTATAGCCACATGAACCGACAAAATTGAGCAAAACCTGCAGGTCCTTCTTAGTAACTGATGCAGTCTTAAAGGTGGAGGGTGGATTTATGGATCCTCCATCACAAGCTGCAGTCTCAAACTAGATCTCCAGAGTATCCTTGTCACATTTCGTTTCTCATGCCAGCAGCAGTGTAAAAGCCTTATATGCTGTACGAGTGTGTGTGTCGACTTGTGCGCATGCATGCCATATTCATTCTCATGCTGCACTGGTTGCTGGACAACAATACCTTAGCTTTTTCATATGAACGCGGTTCAATCTTCAAAGCTAATGTGCCTTTGGAACACAGTGAAAGAAAGTCAGATCCACAACATCATTCCGCAACACCTGGGTCTCGGAGAAAAATATCCGTGACACGCTTTACATATATTTCCGTGCTGCAGTAGAGCTGCACAGTTAATTGCATTTTTTGGGATCATCTTTTAATAAATAATAAATAATAAATAAATCATCTGCAATATTGGTGAGCTGAGCTAAAGTTGGCATTAGGGTTTTTTTTGTTTGTTTGTTTGTTTGTTTGATCTTTTTAATTAAATGATGAGCTTTCCATTTATATGGAACCAATGAGACCAATCATAGCTCCCTCTGACAATTTCTTTTGTGTGTGTGTGAGGATTATATTAACAATAAAGAATTTATATTTAAAAGAGACAATCAATGTGACCGAGTCATACAGATTAATATGCTTTCGAAGGAACATAGTAATATTACGAGCAATGTAAATCAAAACCTGTTTTCTATTAGAGTAAACTAAAATTATTTGTTTGTAAATTGACTGATTGTGATGGATAATTGTGCAGTTTTAGCTTTAAAAAAAAAAAAAAAAAATTATTAACAGTTTATGCGACCAGTTTGTCTACGCTTTATCACTGCACCAAATGTATCTTAAACAAGCATTTCCTTGCACATTTTTTTCTGGTCCAATCACCAGGATTGTGAAATGTGAACAAACCGTTTGTAAGCATATGCAGAAATTATGGAAAATAATAAGTATGGAAACCATGGAGACAGTACTGGCTTAAAAAATGATTTATATTGTAGTCTCAAATATCAGTTCATCAGCTCTCATGGCAAACAATGCTGCCTGCAAACAATAACACTCCTGTATTTTCTTTCTGCAGCTGGGTTGAGTCAATTTAGCGATGGCTCACATGGACGGTTCTTTTAATCACCCGAGCGTGATTGCCGTGTTTATGCGCTTCCAAATGAACCTCACTGAAAGAGGTAAACACATCAGAGTTTGATTTAGGCAGACTGAATGCACAAAGGCTTCCTAAAACAATGGTGTGAAGTTGTGCGGAAAAAAAGCTCCTTGACACCAACCACTTGTCCACTAAGTAACAGTTTCCCGAATTATTCACGAGTCGCGCCAAGCTCTCATTCTTTTTGTCACTTTAACAAAGCTCTCTGATTAACTCTTGTCATAAAGGGGCCCGGGGCCAATTAGATTTGTGCTGGGGAAGCGTGCAGGCGGGCAATCTGCCTTAAGCTCCGTGCGGAGGAGGAGCGCAACTCAGCCGAGCTGCAAAGTTAATTCAAGGTCAATCACAACTGTCGGCTTTCTGTGCGAAGAAAAAAAAACAAAAAAAAACACACACACCTCTCCCAGCAGCTTGATTTGGCAATGAAAAACCTGGGTCAGGCCACTGCTAATCATTCCAAACAAAAACTCCTTAACACACGTCCTTAATTAGTACCTCTCTCTGTCAAAGACTTGGAGGACAAGGGGTAGAAAGTGGAAAGACATCTATACACTTCAGTATTACCATTGCCACTAGCCAGTACTGCTTTCTTCATCCTTAACTTTCAAATACATATAAGTTATCTTAACAAGCCATCAGCTAGCATTGCCCGAGGCTTTCGCATGAGATTTCAATTGCACCGCTTGTGCAGTCCCAAGAACTGGAGGCATCCTGCAGCCTGTCAGCCTATGAGACTGTGACGAGTATAAAATGTGATGTATAGCCATCTCCAGCCCCCCCAGACTCTTACTGAGGAGGTGTAGAAGAGGGCGTTTTCTCAAAGTCAGAAGCAACAGGACTGTAGTGAGGGAACCCTATAAGCTGGATGAATGGATGTGTTCAAGTCCTCTTCTGTGTGTCCTGTTGAGGGATGGAGGCAGCGAGATATCTGCTGCTTTCAATCTATCAGCCACTTTGCTCTCCCTATGGGACTAGTGGAGATGGATAAAGCCACAATGTACCTTTTTTATCTCCTTTTAAAGCACCATTGCTGTCCTCGCTGCACTGGTGAATCTGATAAATGCTTCCCATTTATGGGACAGTTATTGTGCTGCATTATGACAAAAAAAAAACAAAAAACATCAGACTCCAAAACTTTTTGTCCAACTATATTATTCAGATAAGATGTTATTATTCCTCTCTGATGTATTTCCAGTGGGTGGCATTGCTGCCTCCCAACTCCAGCATCCTGAATTCAATCCTGAGCTCACATGCTGTAGGTGTACTGGCTACACTAAGGGCGTTTTCACACCTGGCTTGTTTGGAGCATTTTTTTTTCAGAATCTGGTGCGTTTCCTCCCTTGGTTCAGTTTATTTAGAGATAGATAAACATGGTAATGGCGCTCAGATCCGCACCAAACAATCGGTCCGAGACCACGATTGCAAATAAACCCTGGAGCGGTCCGCTTGTGGTGAGAAAGCAATCCGACCCAACAGACCATCGTGTATAGCAATGTCTAATGGGAACTACGTTACGTAAAAAGCGTCTTTGTTTTGCTAATGGCTCACAACATGAATCACAGTACTCTTTTGGTACTCTTTGAAATGATGCCTTGTGAAAGCAAACCGAGCCAAGGAGAAAATACAACATTGTAACAATTAAAGTCCCCGTTTCGGAACAAAGCACAGATCTACAGGTCTGAAAAGCGCCTAAATTGCCCCTAGGTGTGAATGTGTGTGTGTGTATGGTGCCTTGCAATAGACTGGCATCCCATCCATGGTGTGTTCCCCTCATGCTCAGTGTTCCAGGGATCCACCATGACTACTGACAGAGCTACTGTTATATAAAATTAATGAACACCTTCTGACCAAGCAGAATTGACAATTCAGCAGTAGTGTGATGTGTGATATTCTACAATCCTCATTGTAGTGAGCACATACTGAACAGTGAATCTTGGGACTTGGCCTAAATATGTCCTCACTGCATTTTTTTTTTTTTTTTTTTTTTTTTTTTTTTTTTTTATATATGTGAGCTCCTGTTAGGTTAAGAAATGAAATACAGAGCTTTATATTTGCATCTGACTCCGCGAGTGAGTTAATCTTCACCAAATTCTCATGACAATGTGTTTAATGATACGTATGGTTTTAATGACTAAAGCAATCACAAGAGCCATCACACTTTATCCTAACGAGTTTGTACCCCTACAACACTCTATCACACTTCCTCTGAAAGCCGGTATTATCTAAGGACATCCAGTAGCTTCGGCACGAGCAGTACACAGCTTAATTAGCTCATATAAAGGTGCAGACCATTTAAAACCAATCAATCAGAGTAATTGGAGTCTGTTTGCTTCCGTGGTTGCAGTTCATTTTTCCTCATTTCGAGCAACCCACCTCTGAGACTCGGATTCCCCCTTCACTGCAGAGGATTAGATAACTTATTAGTCTCTAATATGAGGAACACAGCAATCTGAACGCTGTCAAAGCGAATGCTTTCGGACGTGAACGTGGTCAGAGGTGGTACAAACCCTAACACACACACACACACACACACAATTTAAGTAGTTCTTTTGTGTTTTTCAGGACGGCAGATGATTCGGCCGCTGTGGGGACGGTGGTGGTGTCTCGCCTGAAGATGGGAGAGATTGAGGATGGTGGTGTGGACCACATTGCCACTGACACACACCAAAAGGTAACACACTCGCACACAGAGGCTGTTATGCTAAACGCAGAGGATTGGACTGGTTCTAATATGGACAAGATTAGTCTGTGTGTCAGCAGCTCGAGAGCCACTAAGATTAATCAAGCTCTTTACAAACCTAAGTATGTGTGTGTGTGTGTGCATGCATGCGAGTGTGTGCATGCGTAAGAACGTGCTGTGTTAATCTGCTGTGAAGAGGAAAGCTGCATGTGTATGGAAGACCGAGAGCTCTTTGCAGATCTCTGTTCAGCCGCACTATGGGTTTGCTGCATACTAAAAACAAAGCTGTATGTATTTAATATTTATCTTTGAGAATTTACTTTGTGTGATTATACTGTGCCTTGAAGTGCGAAGCTATTTGAGTGCTGGGTGTGAGCTGAAGAGTTTCCTGGAAAATCTAGGCTAGGTTTGGACACATGACAGGCAAATGTTATAAATTATAAGAGCTCCAAACAGCCAATTATGTGGCAGCAGCTCGATGCATAGAATAATTCAGATACAAATGAAGAGCCGCAGTTATTGTTCACATCAAACATCAGAATGAGGAAAAATGTGATCTCTGTGACTTTGACCATGGCAAAGTTGTTGGTGCCAGACAGGCTGGTTTGAGTATTTCACAAACTGCTAATTGCACTGATCTCTAGAGTTTACACAGAATGGTGCTAAAAACAAAAAACATCCATTGAGCGGCAGTTCTGTAGTCGGAAACGCCTCGTGGATGAGAGAGGTCAGAGGACTGGTTCGAGCTGACAGGACAGCTATGGTAACTCAAATAACCACTCTTTACAACCGTGGTGAGCAGAAAAGCATCACAGAAAGGAGAACGCATTGACTCTAGAAACAGCCAGGTTCCACACCTGTCAGCCAAGAATAGGAATCTGAGGCTCCAGTGGGAACAGGCTCACTAAAACTGGACAGTTGAAGATTGGAAAAATCATCTGGTCTGAATATTGATTTCTGCTGCAACATGCAGGTGGTAGGGTCAGAATTTGGCCTCAACAGCAAGAATACATGGACCTAACCTGCCTTGTGTCAAAAGTTCAGGCTGGTGGTGGCGGTGTAATGATGTGGGGGAAGTTTTCTGGGCCCTTTAATAGAAATTGAGCATCGTTTGAATGCCACAGCCGGCCCGAGTACACGTGAATCTCTTTATGGACACAATTTACCTATCTTATAATGGCTTCCAGCATGATAATGTGTCATGTCACAAAGTCGCCCCCCACCGGTTCAGTGAACACGACAGTGAGCTCAGTGCACTTCTATGGCCTCCCCAGTCGGCAAATCTGAATCAAATAGAGCACCTTTGGTAGAAATTCGCAGGGAGATTCGCAGCATGAAACAAGTACGTGACATAATCATGTTAACGTGGATCAGAATCTCAAAGGAATGTTTCACAGCACTCTTATGGTGGTGTTAATAAAGTGGGCACTGAGTGCATATGTATATGTATAGTGTACTTGAGTAATAATAGGAAGGACAGAACAGCGAAAAATCCTTCATCAGCTATGCAAGCGAAGTGCTTCTGAAGCCGTAGGAGGTGAAACCAGTTCATATTCAAATGTATCCTATTACTATATTTATCTTTTCAATACACAGAATGAGCAGTAATAGAATAGTATTGGTAGTAGAGCACCTCCTACTAATATGGGGAGGGGGGAAAAAAACAGAAACCCAGATAGACGTATATAAAGGAACAAGCCTGGTTAGGCATATAGACACATATACAGTGGGTGAAAAAATTATTTGATCCCCTGCTGATTTTGTACATTTGCCCACTGACAAAGAAATGATCAGTCTATAATTTTAATGGTAGGTGTATTTTAACAGTGAGAGACAGAATAACAACAAAAAAATCCAGAAAAATGCATTTCAAAAAAGTTCTAAATTGATTTGCATTTTAATGAGTGAAATAAGTATTTGACCCCCTATCAATCAGCAAGATTTCTGGCTCCCAGGTGTCTTTTACACAGGTAACGATTTGAGATTAGGAGCACTCTCTTAAAGGGAGTGCTCTTAATCTCAGCTCATTACCTGTATAAAAGACACCTGCCCACAAAAGCAATCAATCAATCAGATTACAAACTCTCCACCAAAGAGCTGTCCAAGGATGTCAGGGACAAGATTGTAGACCTACACAAGGCTGGAATGGGCTACAAGACCATCGCCAAGCAGCTTGGTGAGAAGGTGATAACAGTTGGTGCGATTATTCGCAAATGGAAGAAACACAAAATAACTGTCAGTCTCCCTCGGTCTGGGGCTCCATGCAAGATCTCACCTCGTGGAGTTTCAATGATCATGAGAACGGTGAGGAATCAGCGCAGAACTACACGGGAGGATCTTGTAATGATCTCAAGGCAGCTGGGACCATAGTCACCAAGGAAACAATTGGTAACACAATACGCCGTGAAGGACTGAAATCCTGCAGCGTCCGCAAGGTCCCCCTGCTCAAGAAAGCACATGTACAGGCCCGTCTGAAGTTTGCCAATGAATATCTGAATGATTCAGAGGAGAACTGGGTGAAAGTGTTGTGGTCAGATGAGACCAAAATCGAGCTCTTTGCATTAAAATGCAAATAAATTTGTAACTTTTTTGAAATGCGTTTTTCTGGATTTTTTTTGGTGTTATTCTGTCTCTCACTGTTAAAATACACCTACCATTAAAATTATAGACTGATCATTTCTTTGTCAGTGGGCAAACGTACAAAATCAGCTGGGGATCAAATTATTTTTCCCTCACTGTATATATACACACACTGTGGGGGAGACAGGATGTGTCTGTAAATCTTTCAGTCTGCCAAATGGAGACACTATTTGGTGTTTCCCCTGCTCGGGCACACCTCATTTATTTCATGCTGGATTGGATTTTCAGGTCTGCTACAGAAAAGGTGCACATTGTGTTTGCTCATTGGCCTTAGTGTGAAAAGACCTGTGTGTATGTGCGTGTGTGTGTGTAAGGAAGGCACACACTCTAAAGCGGTACTGCAGTAGTGTAGTAGAGATCCGATTCTGTCAGAGAAGCACCGTTTCTTTCTCAATTCCTCAGCATGTGCAATTAAGAAACACACGACAGTCTATATGAGTTTATTAATTCAATTCAATTCAATTTAAGTATATTAAATGTTGAGTAAATAAACAGATGAAATATTGTGCGATAATAAACCCTTCATATAAACGTGCATTATATGTGTCCCTGAACGTGATGCATTTGCAGTTCTGTTTTATTCGTGGTTGGAGTTGGATCTGTGAATCATTGAGGGGAATTTTTTGGGTCATGTGTACTTTGTTTTAGGACCAGGGTCTGTCTCTTTCTCTCTCTCTGAGACACACACACACACACACACACACACTGCTGCATAGCTGAAGGCAACAGTTACTCTCTCTCACTCAGTGCAACTCGTTAAGGATCTATGGTTGTAAAGTTTCATTTTGAACTGATGAGCCAGTGAGAGGCGGCTGTGTGTTTTCTGTAGCCAGTCAGAGATACCTGTGTGACATGATGAGAAATCAAAGTCAAAATCCAAAAAGCAGATACGGAGCTGTTATGCGAAGTGACTGCGATTCAGTAGCCCATGGGCAAAATACCAAAGGTTGATCTGATTCTGAGTGTGAGAGAGACAAAGCCACATGTACTCCTGTCAACAGCCCTCTGATATGTCTGATATGTCATCTATAGAGGATCCACATGTAAAGAAAAATGATGATGATGAATCTGATGATGAAATGATGATGATCTGAAACATCCTTGAAAAAAAAAAATCATATAACAATTATTTTCTGCTGAAAATGAACGTGATTAATTTCAGTGCAAGAACCCAGGCATCACTCCGAGCCTGTGACAGAATGACAGGCTGTGTTTACAGTGCGCTCAAGAGGCCGTGCGAACTTAATTGAATGCGTGTCCATGTCAGACACTCGACTGGCACCCGTGGAAGATCGGAGATCACTTTAGAGTGTGATTCAATGTTGAGATCTCAGCTCAGTGTTGTAGGAGTAATTGTTTTTTTTTTGTTTTGTTTTCTTACCCACAGTGCACTCTGGTGTGTGAACCTCACGGGACCACAAACGACAAGGATAACGGGCCACTGATGAATGCAGGTAAGCTATAGTTCACGCCTTCTTAAGTAAGCATGTATGAAGGAGATTTGAAGTTTGTAGAATATTAAAATGTGTAGCCATTTGTATATTCTTTTTTAAAAGCCTTTTTAAAAATCTTTTTAATCCCCCCCGCCCCTTTTTTCAGTTTTAATTACATTTTTGTAGAAATCATCAAACTAAATTTTTAAGGCTTAATTTTTTTTTAATTGAATTGCCATATTGCTCACCCGTATTGGCCCAGTTGCTCTCTCAGCTCTGCTAGCATCGCACATATGTAAGTGTGGTGACGGACTATATTCAAGTCTTGTCAGCATCTTTTTGAATCCATACAGCTCTATCCTAGGATAAGAAGCTCCATCACCCCTGTGCAATGTTTATTAGACTGTATGTTTTATTGAATGAAGTTGCCAAATTAACACATGGCCATCCTTGCACCTCACTGTACATACACAATGTAATGAATCAGGTTAAAAAAATGAAACGAAACAGAAGCGCACGCTTGGATTCGAAGAACCTTTTTAAAGGAGACGAGTTTTAAAGCGTGCCCGCATTATCTACCAGAATATGTAGTAAATCGGATGAATCCGCAACGTTTAAAAATATTCTCCACCAGTTACAATTCATGTAACAAATTAAAAGATGTTTAACACGTTTAAATGTATTCTCCAATTTATGTAAGGAATATTAGCTCGAATGGCGTGAAACATATCTATATATCTAATCAACGCGTGTTGTGACCAGTTATAAATATACATCAGCCATGAAAGGGAATTAATGTATGTGCACATATACATATAGATAATTAATTACAATGGATTATAATTAATTATGACTATGTATGTGGTCTAGATCAGCTTTTAGGATTAGCTGTAGTCTAGTTTGGAATTATGAACTCTAAAGAGGGAGTTTATCCTTCTGGCCAAGAAGGATTTCCCGTTTCAAGAGCGGGTAGCGAGGTCTTGCAGTGTAGAATTGACTCATCACATGACCAAAACAGAGACAATCAAGCGTGGTGATAATAGATTTTAATAACTACGTGTGACTATTGATACACACAACTAACTCTAGGCAAGCAATACATATGTACATCTATATACAAGAAGAGAGAGAGAGATTAGAGAGGAAGTAATGAAAGGAAGAGGGTAGCAGACAAAAACAACAATTAATTAGCCTTTTTCAAAACCAGCAACGGACTTAAATCTCCTGTAAACAGGGGTACAATCTTAACGCATGTATAGATCCATTAACTATACTTGCATGGCTTGGGTGTTGTCGGTTTGAAAGTTCGCGTGAGGTCGTGTCGAGTTCGCTGGTTCGTGGTGCCGTTTGAAAAGGCGTGGGCCGTGAGGCGGCTGCATCCTTTGTCCGGGAGAGAGAGAGAGAGAGAGAGAGATTCCGTCTTCCCGGGGCATGTGGCCCCGGGGGAGGGAAACCTGAAGTGAACCCGAAGAGGGTCTGAAGAAGTTGCTAGCAGTAAAAGTGTGGTAAAAGTGAAAGTGTGATTTCAAAGCGTGGTGTTGTTTTAAAGACAACACCAACGCACACGCCTCTTTGGGCTATTGGCCAATCAGGAAGTTGGATTTGTTGGCGGGATGAACTCTCTTTGTCTGGTCTCAGACCTGGATTTGCATGTCCTGGGAGGAGCCGTATTATGTATGCGATTAAGAAAAAGCATGAAATAATGTATCCCATTGTAATGTGATATGCATAATCGATCGGGGTATCGCGAGACGATTACAACACCTAACGAAGAGCTTGATCATTTAGCGAGGAGAAGAAACGGGTGTATCGGAGACGAAATAAAATCTTAAAATATACAGTGTTATACACCTCTAGAGAGTCATTTACAGATCCCCCCCCCCAACACATATTCACTAGCAGTTCACTTTGCATTCAGTTTCCGCTTGCGTGCAGCTTTGAAATGGTAAATTAAATCAGAGCCTAAACTCGCGAATCTGCCTGTTTATTTAGTCTGTAGTAGTCATGCACCACTGGGTGTATTTTGTTTTAATCAAGCTTGGTGGGACTATTCATGTGGAACATCCAGATATTAAATTTAGACTCTGCTCTGCGTCAGCTGAAGATATTTTCGAAACTCTAAACGCTTTGCCGCCTTTGGACTATCGACTAAACATCACGCAGTAAAGATCTCTGCTGTCAGCATTCATTAACTCGGAATCAGAGGAAGAACCGCAGCAGGGCCCAGCTTTACGGGTAACGAGCAAATGAAGGGTGAATTTTAAAGAGCAGGGTAAGAGTAAAAAGAGTACAAAAAAACTGAGCCAGAAAAGACCGATCAACCAACTACTACTGTGGTCAGTTAAAAAAATGAGCTGCGTCTTGAAAATTAGGAAAATTCAGAGAGAAATACAGCTGCTGAGAGGAATAAGAGAAAGTGAGGGAAGAAGAAAATAAAGAGGAAAAATGAGAGAAACTGGCTCTCTGTAAGAAGGAGTAATACCTGCAGTGTGCCAGCAGTGTTTTACTTCTGTTTCAATGTGTGAAAGTGAGAGCACGCACATTTATTGCTACATCCATCGCTGTCAGTGTGTCATTGTGGCGTCGTTGGGCTAGGGCAATTAGCCACCATCAGGAGGGTGTGTGTTTCAGGTGCCCAGCTGCTCCCGTCAAAACACTGAGCTCCCCGCTGCCTGCCTGAGATCGACTAATACAATTTAGCCAACACATCCAACACACACACACATTATTCATTACCTCTCCCTGCCACACACACACACTTGAGCTGCCATGGCGTTTCAACAACACCGAGTCATTTCTGCTGATGGAGCTCATGCTCGCATCTGATTGGCTGTGGTATTAGCACACCGAGAAGATGCTGGGGTCCGTGGTTAATCCTCCACTCTGAGAAATGTAGTAGCACGTGAGAAACTTCTCTCCTCAAATCTGACAGCGCTCATCACTCTGTCCGTTAATCTGTCCCTCTTTCTCACACCTGTGCATATGTTTTCATTCAGAGCTGGACACTAACAAGAATTTTAGCTGTACTGAAACATGTTCACTCAAAACATATAATGGAAGTCTAGAGGCACTCAAGAAACATTTCTAAAAAATATACAGTGGTGCTTGAAAGTTAGAATTTTCTACATTTCTGCATAAATACGACCTAAACAAATATGACCTATGCACATGTCTGCATGTTCTCCCCGTGCTTCGGGGGGGGTACTCTGGTTTCCTCCCCAGTATAAAGACTTGCACTGTAGGTTGATTGGCATTTCCAAATTGTTCGTAGTGTGTGAATGTGTGTGTGATTGTGCCCTGCGATGGGTTGGCACCCCGTCCAGGGTGTCCCCCGCCTGGTGCCCCGAGTTCCCTGGGATAGGCTCCAGGCTCCCCCATAACCCTGTGTAGGATAAGCGGTACAGAAAATGGATGGCTGGAAGGATGCATACTGAAAAGAATGATAGAAGAACCTGAGCTTCATATTTACAGCACACAATGTCCTTAAACTCAGCTGAAATATTTGGATAATGTCCTGTAAACTAGCTAAACCTGCTCTATTTCTCTGTTCTGCAGTGTTTAAGAACCCGGTGTGTAAAGTGTACAGGTTTCAGACGACGGACAGCAAATGGATGCTGGTGAGGGAGCAGATGGCTGAATGCACTTTGTCCTTCAGCATCCCCATCCAGCTCCTCAGGCTGTACATTCAGGAGGACAGACAGAGGTATGTCATGATCGGCCTAGCACAACACCACACTGCACGATACACCCACATATGCAGATATCCACCAGACCTGACAGGAGAGGGGTGAACATGTGCAGACAGACAGAACGAAGAAGACCTGGTAGCCAGAAGTTAAGAAAACTCAGCGAGAATACAGAAGATCTAGAGAGAGAAAGGCTGAAGACAAGAGAGAGAATAAATGAGGCATTGACAGAGTGATGTGGCCTGCGCTTCCTGCAGGGAGGCTGCTTCAAGGATGGAAATGGATGTTTAAGAGCTATACTTAGCCCACACTAAATTATTCAAGCCTGTTTAACACTTCAAAGAGCACGTCTGTCCGCCAGACACCCAGAGCCTCCAACAACCTTTCCTTTCTCTCCATTCTTTCTCTCAGTCTCTTTCCTCTCTGCCTTCCGCTCGTATTGTTTGAGAAGGGCCTGACTTTAAATGTGCACTCAGCTCCATGGCACCTGAAAGTGAAGATCAGAGCAGAGCAAGAAGAAGACTGGAAATAAGTAGACAGATTTCCTCATTCAAGAGTCAGGTGACTGCAGTGAGCGTGAAATCAACACCGGTTATAAAGAGAAGGAGGGGAGATTAAACTCCAGGGCAGAATTCACTTAAACAATGCCACGTGAGAAGATGTCATGATGTCGGGTTTCGATTGCGTGCTCCTTAAGACAAACATCCTTTCCCTGATACTGCACATGCCTCCTGAGTTGCCTCCTAATGAAAAAGTTACCAGATCTGACCAATAATTTATTAGACTAGGGCTGGAGCTACTTTTCTTGCCAGAAAATTTCAAACCGAAGCCTAAAAAGTACAGATCCAGATCCTACCAGTCTTTGAAATAGTAGAGGTTTAGAAGCTTTTTTAGACTTTGCAACCTGCACCTTAAATCATAATGATTTATCATGAGTAGCCACATCCCTGTGCCCAATCAATATAGCATCTTTTAGCCACTCAGCAGCAACTTAATAAATATTCTGACTTGTCAAAACAAGGGGGAAAAAAAAACTGCTATGAAAAAAATATGACTGGACAGGGAGCCAGGGGAGAAAAGTTGGCCGAGCTCACTGTGTAGGAGGGATTGCTCTTTCTCTCTTTCTCTCCCCTGTCGATCAAAGCAACACTAGCCAATGGTGGATATGTACAGAATGCGGAAGAGGGAGGATAGCACTTTCCTCAGAGGGTGTTCCGCTGCCCTGTGATGCAGCATGAGCAACAGTTTGTAAATATGCAGGCTACGCCCACATTAATCCGGATCAATTTGAAAGCGCCTCTTTTTCTGTACGTTTTGGCCTTCCGTCCGCACTGAGACAGCGTTTTTGTCCGGCAAAAAAATTGAGCGTTTCGAAAACGCTGTCCCGAGTGGATAAATTTGAAAACGCCGTTTTCGCATTGTAGTGCGGACTGAGAAAACGGAGATATTCAAAAACGATGATGTATTTTTAGTCATGTGACGATGTTGTACTGCAGTCGTTGTGCCTGCTATCCAGTTTGATAGCATTATTAAAGATTAATGTGACTTTATACAACCTTCAGACTGCATTTTTTAAAATAAATGCCTGATGGAAGTGATGCAGGCTAAAGCGTTATTACATTTTCAACAAGTGTTTTCGGACATTTCAGTGTGGATGAGCAATTTTTGGAAAACGTTTGAAAACGTCAGTGTAGACGGAGACCGTTTTAAAAGGAAAATGCAGTTTCCGGATCTATCCGGATCAGTGTGGATGTAGCCGCAGTTGGTTGGCTTCACGCGTCTCGCAGGAAGTATGTGTTAGCCTTCACCCTCCCCACTTGGTAGCTGTTGTATGATAGGAGCTGGTGGGTGGGAATGGGCAGGTGACCAAATTGGGGAGAAAATGGGGGAAAACAAAACATGACCGGACTGTGATAAAAAACAAACATTGATTGAATTGCGTGCTACAATGTGGACGCGTTGCTGTAATCGTGCACATCATAACGACAGTACTATGACTATATGCTTGCATGCTCTCTGAGTACCAGTTCAGTTCAGCTTTTTTTATTTTTTTTAACCGTAGCCTGGGAGTTATATATTTTAATGAATTCCTAAATACAGAGAGTCGCCACAGGCGATTGTTCAGTGTTGAGGTAGGCAGCAGAAGCACTAGTGCTAAAGTAGGGATGGATTAAGAGCGACTGGAACTCCACATACTGTGAATTATGCCTAATGCCCTTTTATGAACATAAATAAGTGGTTCTGGTTGAGTGGACCTCGTTTTCTGAGCTGGATGTTTGTTTTATAATGTGTCAGAAGTTTCTTTTTCTTTTTTTCCCTTTTTTTTTAAACTCTCCTCTTTCTTTCGCTCTCTCTCTCTCTTCTGAATCCACCTGTGAGGATTTCAAGATAATTTGATAAGATAAGAAAATAATTTTTATAAGATTCATGTATGGAACCCACACATTTACAATAAATATAGTGCAACAATCCCACGCCCACACACACACACACACACACACACACACACACACACACACACACACAACTCTGTCAAGACTAATCCGTATTCGTTGATGAGCATGCACTTTGCTATCTTTAAATGCTGGATCATTAACACACACACACACGCACACACACACACACACATTCCTCGACCACATCTCCCATGTCTGACCCTTTGCTAGGCAACAGTTCCCATCTGCGTATTAACCCTCTCTCTCCAGCCTGTCTCTTGTGTCCCGAATCCCCAATTAATGGTTCATTCTCAAATTTCACCCTTTAACGTGTCTTCTATGGCTTTTGTCCAATCCTGCTGAATATCTGTGACTTTTCATTGATCACACAATACTCGCTCATTTGTCGCAGATTTAATTCTTTGTAAGGCAGCTTAAGCGAGTCTGACTCTAAGAGAGTGTGAAGCAGTTTGTATGAAATGACAGTTGTAAGCATTAGAGCCAAACCGATTTGAAATGTTTTCACAGATATCAGGGATGGAAGAATCACTGTAAAATTATACTTAAAGGTGCATTAGGTAAGATTAGACTTTGTCTTTTTGTTTGTTTTTTTAAGATTAGGTCTCCAACAGTTAGGTGGGCTCAACATTTGAATGACTTCCACCTGTGTTCATGAAACTCCGCCCCCAGGATCCATGGTGGCCCATAGAGTGTCTATAAAATGACTGACAGGAAGCACATCCA
>CM042536.1:7089403-7141903 GCA_023630585.1 Cranoglanis bouderius
CTTCTTTCACCATTTTCCCTTCAGTGCGTGTACTATAATGCTAGCTCTCCCTGTCTTCTCTTTTGTTGATGTCGACAGCGACGTGCCACATCCGCCCACGCGCTTTAATCTCTCCTGTGTGTGTGTGTGTGTGTGTGTGTGTGTGTGTGTGTGTGTATTATAAGCTTATATTATAAGACTCTAATGGTTTCATTAGAGTCGTGTCTTGTTCCTGGTGTTGCCTTAGAGAGAGAAAAAAGAAAGAAAAAGAATCAATTGAAATCGATTAATGAATGTGATGTGAAAGCCTTCACTGTCTTTGATAGTGTTTCAGTGGGTAATAATCACAGCCCACTATCCACGCTAACACACTATTAGTGCAGTAATTCTGCAGCATGACAACAGAGCATGATAGAACAGAGCTTGAGTGCCATTAGGGAAGATAGTTATTATATAAAGCGGTTTAAAACAACCTCCATCTCACAAAGGACATTTGCTTCTCTCTCTCTCTCTCTCTGTCTGTCTGTCTGTCTCTCTTTCTGCTGTCTGTCTGTATTAAAGGTTAGACTTAAATAGAGCTACTTGTACGCCAAATTGAACCATGTTGCAGGTAATCTTTTGCTCTACAAAAAAAAATAATAAAGAATGGTTTGAGTCGTGTAGTCGAGGCTCTTGCACTAATTGTGATTCCCATCGCAGTGCTGCTGTTGACCCCAGGCACCGAGGCTCCAGTGATTAAAGCGAACAGCTCCCATAACGCACCATGAAATAAAGGCCACGACATGACAGGCTTCCTCTGTAGCCCGGTCGCAGTGATGCAGCACGATTCAGATTGGAGTGTTTAGCACACCCCGTCATCATCTGTAAAATCCATTTTCTTATGCCATTTTTTTTTTTCTTTCCTCCTATCCATCCTTTTTTGTGTCATTCTGCCTTTGGACTCGTTATAGATCCTAGATCCTACCTCTAGATCCTAGCTCGTCTTTTTCCGTCTCAGTCGGATAATTTTATCACCTCAATTTTCAGACCTCCTACAGTACTTTTAAGTCATTTTATGTCTGTTAATTCTACCTTAAAAGTAAAATCCACCCTGAATGACTCTCATATTCGCTTTTTTCATCAACATTTCACAGTTTCGTACATTACCCAGAATGCTGTCCGACCACCGGATGATAGCGGTGAAGTGGGATTTATGCTGCATTCGGGGTGAAGTTGCAACTTGGAATTCCACGCGTGCAATACAAATACGTTTTTTAAAAAGTGATTCTCAGTACCACCACGCACCAATCTGGCTAGTTTCTTCATTTCAGGCTTCTGTTTATATTATTCGGGTCCAAAGCGACCTCCATCCGATGAGATCTAAACCTCTTCCTTAAAAGTATCTTGCAAAGTATCCGCAGTTCAACAGTAGGTTTGGGGTCAGTTACATTTCAGTCGTAATTCACCTCATGTGCAGCAGATGGCTAAAAACATTCCGTATCAAAAGATTTAGCTGCATATCTGCCTTATACTATTAGACGGAGTAAAAAAGGAAAAGTAATTTATATAATATGTCTTAACTGCCTGGCAAAATGCCTCCTTATTAATGGCACACTTTTATCAGAGCATGCATATTTGCAGTCTTTGCATCAACCAGAGTTCACAGCCTTGCTTTGGATTCCGCCCAACTGAGGAAATGATGGATTCAGGCTCATCTTACGGTTCCTAAAGGCCCAGGCGTGCCATCTTCTCCAGAGCTGTCCACTCAGCTAACAAATAATGTGGTTCCACCGCTGACCACCATTTAATGACCCTTAAGAGTTTGCGCAGAAGAGCGCCGCTTCCGTTGAATCACTGTAATTTATTTAAGAGAGTGCCATAGGCCAGACTGTGAACAGAAAACACAAGAGCCTGGGTAGACAACCATCAATAACACAGGGCAGAATGTTTTCACTGTAGAGCTTAGGTTAAAAGAAGTGTGTCTGTTAAAGCAGCCTCGGGTCTGTACGTTACGTTACGCCTGGCTTATCAGCTCTGTAACATCTCAAAGCCTGATATAATTCTCTCTCTGTCTCTCTACTGTTTTTTTCTTTTCGAAATTGCCATGCAAACATAACTGACTTTTGTTCTTCAGAAGACACTTTTTCTTCTCCACTCATGAGGAATCGGCAGGTTTTGTGGCGCTCGTATCATTTGCAGATGCTAATCTCTTTACTGGAAGTATTAAGGGCATGTGGAGTCTCTGAGCCCAAATTTATATGAAAATGAATCATTGTTCTGTATGGAGATTTCTTCTACAATTAAATACGCTTGAGCTTTTTTTATTATTATTAATGAGAGGTATTAAAGGTCTTTTTTCTCAAACAGTGGAGAGAAGCTGGAACCACCTGTTTCAGCCAGATAAGCCCTCTATTACCTATGTAAATCTAACTGTAGTTCAACCCTGCTGTTCAGGCCCTTTGGGCACTCCCATAATACACCTGGGCAGTGGCACACTGACTATTAATGAGGATTAGCTCCAGGGACAATGTTTTGGTTCATTTTTCCGAAAGTTATTTGATTAAAAAGTGCATAAAGCTTTGTTGTGTGTGTGTGTGTGTGTGTGTGTGTGTGTGTGCGCTTTCACAGGTATGGGAAAAAAAACCACATCTGTTATTCAAAATACGTTTTCCCGTTTCAGTGATAGTACATTTTAACCTTGAACAACTTGTATATTAATATTCATAACATATTCTTAATATGTGATGTTAAATGGCATCCAATATTTTAATTTATAATGAAATTCGTATTTAAGTCGACATTTTTAGTTTTCTTACATTACCCATAATGCTGTTAGACTACCTGCTGGTATTGGTGCCAATGTGATTTAGTCCTCAGTTCATCTCTAGCTAAATAGAGCAATGCAGCAGTGCTTTCGTCTGTCCAGCTCAAATCATTCAGCTTTCATTTATTGCTTTTTTCTCCCAGTAAACGCCGCTGAACCTGCGCTTCTCCGCGCTTCAACCGTTAACTTCTCACAGAAATCATGAAAATACTGCATCAACCAACACATTAGCACCAGGGTGGAATTTTACATCCTGTACAGAAACATGCATTAAATTGGTCAGTGGTTCTTGTAAACACTTGTACGCATATGCGCACCTCCGTTCCTCCTGCTGGGCTCCTCAGAGATTACAGACTTGTTACCTCTCTAATAAGGCTGAAAGGGCTGAGCAATAAGCCGGCAAATACAAATGCGAGAGTTCAGAGTCTCTGTGGAGCCCGAGCCTGTACCAGAAACACTGGGTGTGCGGCGGGAATACACACACACACACACACACACACACACACACACCTAGGGGCAATTTAGAGTAGCCAGTCTACGTTATGGCTTGTTATTGAGAGGTGGGAGGAACCCAGAAGAAACCCACACAGCGATAAGATGCAAAACTCCACACAGTAACCCGAGCTCAGAATAGAAATGTGAGGTGGCAACACTGCTCTAAATTCACCATGAACTTTATAAAAAAAGTGCTTTTATGGTTAATCCTAAATAAGTGCAAAAGTTAACAGTATTTTACAACCCCAATTCCAAAAAAGGTTGGGACGCTGTGTAAAATGTAAATAAAAACAGAATGCAATGATTTGCAAATCTCATAAACCCATATGTTATTCACAATAGAACATAGAAAACATATCAAATGTTTAAACTGAGTAATTGCAACTAATTAGGTTAATTGGCAACAGGTCAGTAACATGATTGGGTATAAAAAAGAGTATCTTAGAGAGGCAGAGTCTCTCAGAGGTAAAGATGGACAGAGGTTCACCAATATGCCAAAAACTGCGTCTAGAAATTGTGGAGCAATTTCAGAATAATATGAAATGTAAAAGAAAAATGAGTAAAATGCCATTTCTTGATTTACGGTAGCTAAAGTAAAGGGTGTGTGTGTGTTGTGTTGGTCAGGATACAGGAGCTGAACAATCTGGGTGAGCTCTCTCCACACTGGGACAACCTGAGGAGAGATGTCATCGCCCGCTACAGCCATCTCATCAAAACCTACCAGGACACACTCGCTGAGCTGGAGAAGTTCACTGGTGAGGAGTCAGACACCCCACCCCCAACCAGCACACACACACACACACACACACACACACACACACACACACACACACACACACACACACACACACACACACATCACATCTATCTGTCTATCTATCTTCTTCCGTCTGTCTGTCTGTCTGTCTGTCTGTCTATCAATCTAACTAACTGTCTGTCTACCTATCGTCTGTCTGTCTGTTTATCTATCTCTGTCTGTCTAGTTGTGTCTGTCTGTATATCTGCTTGTCTAAATATCTTTCTGTCTGTCTGTTTTTCTGTCTGTCTGTCTGTCTGTCCATCTAAATAGCTTTCTGCCTGTCAGTTTTACCATGAAGCTTTCTCTGTCCAGCTTTCTGTCCATCTATCTATCTATCTATCTATCTATCTATCTATCTATCTATCTATCTATCTATCTATCTATCTAAAAAAGCTGTCTATATATCTGTGCCTGTCTATCTATCCATCTAAATATACTTCTGTCTGTCAGTTTTTCTATCAAACTCTGTCTATCCATCTATCAAACTAACTGTCTGTCTGTTGGTCTCTCTCTCTCTCTCTCTCTCGCATGCGTGCGCACACGTGCTCTATATCTTTCCATCTAACTGTGTCTCTCGTCTATCTGTCTGTCTGTTTGTGTCTGTGTATCTATCTATCAATCAGTCAGTCATTATATGTATGATGACCATGTCAGCCTGTGGTATTCTGAGAATGTCTTCATGCTCAGTTGTGGTTATCAGATCCTGTGCTCACAGTTAATTATACACTAAATGGACACGCATGGACTTAAATAATGCTGGGACAAACATGCAGCAGAGTGAAACGCAGTGTAAGTGCTGAAGCCTCACTCTGCTTTAGCTATTTCCTTTCATTGCCCCATATAATGCAATAACATGTTAAGTGTAGACTGCTTAATGTGGGATTTATAAATGTGAGCAGCCAGTTAGTGCCATATAATTATCATCTGCAGCCATGAAGCCTTATTAGGAATCGTTATCTGTGTGTGTGTGTGTGGGTGTGGGTGTGTGTGTGTGTTTCATGTGTGCCTCTACATGCAGCATCTCTCAGTTTCTCTTAAATATGTGGTGGCACTGTAGTCATAGCAACTAAGTTTAGACTGGGCAGATATGATAAAGGCAAGAGGTCTGTATGAATCAGACATGTGGGGAGTGTTTACTCTCGCATCCTGCTGCTGGCAACTGCAGAGATCGCAGATTGCAGATTGTAGCCTTGGCGCATATAAGTGTACACTGCTTAATTCTCCAAATACACACACATGATGTGGGAAACAGTGTGCTATTTGTCTTTTTTTCAGCCACACACACAAACACACAAGGTAAATAAATTGTATAGTGTTTGTCATTTTGGATGCAGAGTCTCACACACACACTCAAACACTCTACATGCACATCTCATCTAAAAACTGAGCGGTATCATGCAGCCTTATTAAGTTAGGACTATCAACTCAGTGCTTAATGTAGCAGCTTAAACCCACACTCCCTATCACGGAGGAAGAAGTAATGGCGGGGCACGAAATGTCACCATCTCCACCGCCTCACTCTCTCTGTCTCAAACCTTTAATAGTCATTGATGTTTTTGCCCTTCTAATCAGCGCTGCCGGCCAAAAAGCCGATCGGCCCAATCGATCGGCGACGTGATTCGAGCCGAGGCTGGCAGATGAGCTCGGGCCGCTCGGTGTTGTTTTGCCGCATGACTGATGGAGCTCAGTCTTCAGCGTTATGGGTCCTGACAGCCTGCTGCACCCACCTCTAATCTCGTTTGCTGTAAATCAGAAAAGCCTCGCTCCATCTCCTCCTGCCTTTCCTCCACCTCAGCTTTCCGGCACTCGCTTTTAGCCCCGCAGTCAGTCACAGGGCCCAGACATAATCCAGCCGGCTCGGAGAACTCAACTGCGCAGTATTAATTATTGATACCTCGTGTTATTAGGAATGATATGCAGGGTGACCTTTTGCTAGAGAGAGAAGGTTTGGTATTTAGAGAATTCTGCTTCACCACTGCAACTCGCTGTCTCTCTCTTCTCTTCAGCTGTGGACGTGTGCAGCATTTTATTTAGCTCTGTGAATAAGGCAGCGCTGTCTCCAACATTCTTCATCTGCTCCCAGAATTTTGCATCGGCTCATAAAATAATAATTCATTCATCAGGGTTGTTTCCACTTTTAGCGCATCTAACCGTCCATCTCTCCATTCGTCTGTCCTCTGTGTGCTGGTCTTCTGTTAGGCTGGAATAATAATAATAATAATAATAATAATAATGCATTCCATTTATATAGTGCCTTACTGACACTAAAAGTCACTATACAAAAAATACTCATTTGTAAGTTATATGTGATTGCAGGGTTTCTTTTAGGGGGACATTTAGTCCCTAGCTACATATACACTATAGGGCCAAAAGTTTGTGGACACCTGACCATCACACCCATATGTGGTTCTTCCCCAGACTGCTGCCACAAAGTTGGAAGCACACAACTGTATAGAGTAGCATTATAATTTCCCTTCACTGGAACTAAGAAGCCCAAACCTGTTCCAGCATGACAATACCCCTGTGCACAAAGCGAGCTCCATGAAGACATGGTTTGCCAAGGTGGGAGTGAAAGAACTCAAGTGTCCTGCACAGAGCCCTGACCCCAACCCCACTGAACGCCTTTGGGTTGAACTGGAACCTCCTGCACACCAGACCTCCTAACCCAAAATCAGTGCCTGACCTCAGTAATGCTCGAATGAACACAAATCCCCACAGCCACGCTCCAAAATCTAGTGGAAAGCCTTCCCAGAAGAGTGGAGGTTATTATAAGAGTAAAGCGGACTAAATATGGAATGGGATGTTCAACACGCACATATGGATGAGATGGTCAGGTGTCCACAAACCTTTGGCTATTTAGTGTATAAACATGCCTAGACACACACACACACACACACACACACACACACACATTTTTGTGTGACATTTTTGACTTTAGCTGTGAAGTGCTTTAAGACATTTTTAAAGCTTTTAAAGAAAGTAATATTGGATAGGTTTCAGTATCAGTATTGCCGTCTTTAATTTTTATGCATCTCTGCAGTTAAGCAATTGATAAGCAGAGAATCAAATTCTCTCGCGCAGCAGAGTGGCAAATGGCGGACAAATCTTGGCAAGTGCAGGTCTTAGCAGGATAAGTGAATGAGCTTACGGCATCTTATACACAACAAGAGGTCTGAGCTTTGCTTCCTTTTAAGCTTCATAGATCAGATGCTTTGAAAAAAGGCACATAGCAGAGGTGTACCTGCATAAGAGAGCATTACGATACATTATTCATTCATAGCAAGTCTAGTTCCGGGTTTGTACAGGCTTGATTTGCAGCCACCATTTATGCAGAGAGCCTACATCACTACCACCAGACACACACATACACTGTGGGAAGAACAACATCATCTGCTGAAGGAGCTCATCTAAGCACACTCGGAGCAGAACCCGGGCTCCGGCTGCATTGATCACTGCTGTGTGCTCCACTGGCCGGCTGTGGGTTGAGCTGAAGCCCTGCGGCTGGCTGTACGGCTCTGCCGGTGTGAGCCTCCCACCACTCAGGCAGGAGAGGCACCGAGAAAGCGCACAGCCGTTTGATGAAGGGCCCCTGAGGCTGCACTAGTGAGCCAGGCACATGCTGTGCTGAGGTGATCTGTGCTGCGCTCCGGTTTCAACAGTGTGTTCTGCAGCGGGTGTGAAAAGAAAACGTACACTAATGAGAGCGTGCAGGTGTTTCTTTGCCTACAAACCTGTGTTTACCCCTGCAGCTGAGTATGTGAGGGTCAGAGAGGCAGGGTTTCCCTCCTCCTCCCTGCCGCCACAGGCACCTGGCCTCACAGATGGAGGGCATGATGGGGCTAATGCCACTGTGGCAGCTCCATTAGCCTGTGAGCTTTCCCAAGAGGGCGGGAGAGAGAGACGGGCCATGTCACAGTGCCACACAAACACTGCCTGATCACCCAGGGACCAGGCTTTGCTTCTAGTGCCACCACCAATGCTGTTTCTACTACTGACATGAGGATGTGGAATGGAGGATCAGGCAATGCACTGCAAGCATGCTGCAAAGAAATGACAAATAACATCTTAGCAAGTGAAAATGTTTTGAATATAGTCACATTTATCTAGTATTTCATATGATAAGATTACAATAAATCAAATATATGTTTTATTGAATACACTATATTGTATATATTTTACTATTTCCAAGCTTGAAATAGAATAGAATAAGAAGTTTTAAAGCTTGAAATGAGTAAGAGCATCTAAAGACAACCTGAATCTTTGATTTATAATAATCACATAATGTACAGTACTGTGCAAATGTTTTAGGCACCCTGTTTTCTTTAGTAAAACTTTGTTATAGATTTTTTATTTTATGACTTCTACATTATCAAGTCAGTAGAAAAAACAGTTTTGATTCCCAATCATTAGTTTTCTAGCACAAAATTAAATGTTACAGAAAAAATGTCTGTATGTCATTAAAGAAAGCAGCAGATTACATAAGAGACACTTTTCAGACAAGAAAACACAATGAAGGCTGCTGGGTTTTGCTGCAAAAATAAGAAGCGAGTGCGAAAGTCAAAGTCTCCAGAAGAACTGTGGCTGGTTCCGCAAGATGCTCTTTACGGTATTTATTTATTTATTTATTTATTTTTTAAATATAGAAACATTTAATTTCATTATTTTGAAGGCATCTTTGCTCTACAGCATTTCTTTGCATGTGCCTAAAACTTTTGCACAGTACTATTTATAATTTGCAAATTTGAAGCTTGGAATTAATTTAATTCTATATTTCTATAGGAACATTATATGTCTAGAAGGAAACAAAATGAACCTCCAAAGAAATAAGCAATTTCAAGCTAGGATTTATTTATTTACTTATTTATTTATTTCGGTGAATTAAAAAATAATGTTGATTAGCGCACAGTTGATGCTATCTAAATATGCATTCAGTCTCTGTCCATACCAAATGCAAGTGAGGTGAAGCATTGCACATTTATATACAGCATAGCTTGGCCCAGATTTGGTCTTTGGCTTCATTGTGCAGGGTAAGCCAGAGTACTTCATACATTTTTAACTTTACATGGGTCAGGCTGGCAGAAAAAAAGCAAAAATAAAATACTTCAGGGGAAACAGTGATCACAAAAACGTTGCTACCTACTAGGGTCAAACGTTGAAAGAAGAAGATGCTTTTATTTTATTCATATAAAATTCCAAATGAAATTTCAAGATTTATGAGCACAGTCAAAAAAAAATAATGTAGCCTATTTACATTATTTATTTGCCCTTACAACTAGAATACATTCATTCATCTTCAGTAATGACTATGTCCTGCTCTGTGTATTCCTGGGGTTTTGTAAAAGCCCAGCTGTTTACAAGGATGAGGTATAGTACAGTTCCAACCAGTGTTTCAGGTAGATTCGAGGGTAAAGAGAAACTTTGTCAGATAAGTTGTAGGAGGCGAGTGTAAATCTCTGTAGCAGTTCGGTTCACTTGTCCAGTCTCTGCCCCTGAGTCTTTGGGGGCTTTCACACTGGCAGTTTAGTCCAAAACAGAGCACAGTTTGCATGAAAAATTGGTAATGTGAGAGCTGTAATGTGGACCAGGAAGCGCACCACGGTACCGAACCCGAGACTACCTGTAGGAGGTGGGCGGAGTTCGATTGCACTGGAACTGAGCCGCAATTCCCGTCAATGTGAACACTCGGGTCCGAACTTGTTCAGGAAGTTAAGTACCTGCTCATGTGTTTTAGCCGATGACAACATCGTTAGTTTCCACAACACACGTATACCATGAGTGGCAGGGGAACGTTGTAGAACACAAGAGGTCCACTGCTGCACGTAATAGCACCAACATATTTTTTTTAAATGGTGAGTCACGTTGCGTTCTCCATGGGTGTTTGTGATGAACGCAAATGCACCGGGGTTCGATATTATCCAGTGAGTCTGGAACAATCGCACTCGGACCACACAAACGTGCACAGTGTGAAAACCACCTCACCAAGCACAGCCTTGTGACCCCGGTAACATAAAAACATGAATTAAACTAGGAAAATTAATAATATGATACAAATTGTTTTGCATCTATAGTAACTTACTGTAACTGACATGGGTTCTGCCAGTGGTCGAAAGTTCAAGAAGGTACATATTTAATGCTTAGGTTAGGTACGTGTAAAACATGTAAAAGCATGTTATTATTTATTTGCCCTTACAACTAGAACACAATCATTCGTCTTCAGTAATGACTTTACCTTGGTCGGGGATGGGGTGGATCCGAAGCCTATCGCAGAACACTGAGTGTAAGGCAGGAAGACACCTTGGGTGGGATAATGGTGTATCAGACAGTAACTAGAGCTCAGGATTGAGCCAGGGAGCCTGGAGCTGTGAGGAGCAACTTTACCTGTTGTACAATCAAAGCATAAAGCTGGGTTTTTGCTCAAGGCTCCAACAGTGGCTCTCTGAGAGGGGATGGGATACGGGGATTTGAACTCACAACCTCCAACTCACTAATGCAGAACCTTAAAACAAACACAGGACAAACACAAGTCTCTTTTGGTGCAAGAATTCTACCACTAAACCACCAGTGCTGGAACAAGTTGAGCTGTAGGAATTAATGGGGAAAAAACTGTATAAAAAATGTAACAGTGAATATATACCGCATGTAAAGCCCTATTCAGATGGGATTAAATTTACTTGGGGGCCTGGAGTAAGTGCCTCTTTTGAAGGTGCTAGAAAAAGTCCAGACCAAATGACTTGATTATTGACTATTGAATTAATTACCAATGCTGGAGTCATCTGACCATTCCAGCCTTTGGGGGGGGAAAGTCTTTTTTTTTTTTTTACCTCTGCTACTCACCATATTTTGTCACCTAGCACACATATCCTCTTTCTGAATAGCAAAAAGCTTCATATGAGTCTTCATAGGAGTCTTAACCACTTACCTGGTGTGGGTTGTATAACTTCGTCTTCACTAGAGCCCATTAGCAGGAGAAAGAAAATAAAATCAATCAGAAGAGTGTGAAACTACAGGCTGAATAAAGGGGCTATTATAACATCAGCTACAGGTATAAAGACACTTTATATTCACACGTGCCTCAGTATCATGCATGTTTATTATTCTAGTAATAAATGAAAGAGAGCTCGCATTGCTCTAAGTTTCTTAATCATATAGCATTAGATGCTGCCAAATACATAAACATGATCATATGACCATTTGTCATATCCAGGTTCATAGACAAACAAACCTGGCAGAAACCTCATCCATCTTGCACTAATTTAATTGCTGTCCGGATGTGAGGAGACGTCAAAAAGTTTATTACAGATGTCACCCAGTGAAAATAATCCCATCTGGATAGGAACTGTTTTTGTTGTCAAACTAAATGATCCCCCCCCCCCCCTCCAGCCTCCCACCGCCAATGGGAAGATCATGAAATCACTTCAAATATCTGCTTGTTTTACAGTTTGGTTTACAATTTTTTTTTTTTCTGAGAGTATATAAAATGTGAGGTCAGGTGTGGACAGCAGTAAGATATTCTGCACAAGGTCTCACACCACAGGCTGGGGTTTTTAAGTTTCTTTTGGCCTGTAATTGGGATGTGCGCTGTGGTTTCATTATCTAGCACACTCTAGTATGCATCAAAGCTCAGTGCTCATGGGCTAGTTCACTTTCAGCACTGTTAGCACTTATTCCCCTGCAGTCCTCTGACATCTGAGCCAGACCTCTTCAATGCAATCTTCCTCTCAGTGACCTTAACTCACTAGAGACACACCGCACATAAAGTTTGAGTCGTAAATGTTCTGCAGTATATTCCTGGGGTTTTGTAAAAGCTCAGCTATTTACAAGGATGAGGTATAGTACAGTTCTAACCAGTGTTTCGGGTAGACTCGAGGGTAAAGAGGAACCTTGTCAGATAAGTTGTAGCTGTTTGGTTTACTTATCCTTCCTCAGCTCCTGAGTCTTTGTCTCCACAAACACAGCCTTGTGACCCCAGTAACATCCATCCATCTTCCAAACCACTATCCCAGGGAACTTGGGGTGCAGGGTGGGGGGCACCAACCCATCACAGGGCACAATTGCACACACATTCACTACAGACAATTTGAAAATGCAAATTGATCAACCTACAACACATGTCTTTGAACTGGGGGAAGAAACCGGAGTACCTGGGGGAAACCCCCAAAGCACGGAGAGAACATGCAAACTCCACACACACAAGGAGGCGGGAATCGAACCCCCAACCCCGGAGTCACGAGGGGTCAGTGGTAGCACAGTGGTTAAGACATTGGGCTACTGATCGAAAGGTCGTGAGTTCAAAACCCCAGCACCACCAAGCTGCCATTGTTGGGCCCTTGAGCAAGGCCCTTAATCCTCAACTGCTCAGATGTATAACTGAAATAAAGATGTAAGTTGCTCTGGATAAGGGTGTCTGCCAAATAAATGTAAATGCAACAGTGCTAACTACTGGGCACTTAAGCCACTGTTCCCCCCACCCCAATTAACACCCCATTATAATATGATACAAATTGTTTGGGTTGACATGGGTTCTGCTAGTGGTGGAACATTCAAGAAGAACAAAAACTTCAACATATAAACATGAAGGTACATATTTAATGCTTAGGTACGTTAAAAATATACATGTAAAATTATGTTATGTGGCGGTCCTTTGGTTGGTTGCCTGGTGAGGTTTAAGAACATTTGGGCTACAAAATGTCTTGTAAGTGTATATCATCAACAGAAATCTTTTTGATGAGGTCTTTTTACCCTTCATTTTGTTTCATTCATTTTTGAAGGAAAACAGAAATTTGGAAATTCCCTGGAACCAGACTCCATGTGTGAAAGCAGGAATCCTCCAGCTTTAAGACCAATGTTAACCCGGCAACGTTCCTGGGTATTATATTTTGAAGCGGGCTTTAAACTCCTGATGCACTAACAACAGTAAAGAGTAAAGACCACCAAGTTAATCCTTCACTGCTTTTGCTGTGCTGCTATCGAGCATGTGCATTTCCACCATATTGATCACTGCTCATGAGAGATCACTGTGAAATTTCCTGTGTACTAATGGCTTATGTTATTCTCTATTTCACAGATATTGTTTGTGTACCTTATTGCTCATTTGTCAAGGTCTTGAAGTACAGAACTGAAAAGTCAGGCATTTCATTTACTCAGTTTAAAAGCTCTTTAACAGCTTAGTGTTGTTTTGTCGTGGGTTCGTTAAGTGTGTGCATATTTACAGCGAGCACAAAGACGGTGGTGTGTGACAGCCATTCACGGTATCCCTGTGTGACTTTGTGTTATCTTTTCAAGGAGGTTTTAATTGGATGGTTTTGTTCGAAAGCAGGTAGCGGAGTAAATCCATGAAATCCTCTACTTACCGGATTAAGGTACAAATTAACAGATCCTTATGTAGGCTTATTTTTTCAGACACTCAATTTGATGCATCCATAATCAGATTTCTGTACTTTATCCCACAGCTTGGATTTGACATAGCTTGCCAAAGCGTAACATTATCAGTGGTCATTACCATATCCAGTCAAGGTCAATAATGATTCTTTTCACTTTTATTTGTGCAGCTGGGAATGAAAGTGGTCAGATTAAAAGCCTTTGTTTGGACCCTATTGATATTTAATTCATCTTTGTGAATTTAATTAAGCTTGTTTTTTTTTTTTGTTTTTTTTTTTTAATCAATAGATTGTCTTGTATATTGGCTAGTAAAGACAGTTAAGGTCCTAGTGACATCTAAATGGTTATTCCGCACGTGATCAAGTGAACTGTTAATTTTCCTACTTCACAACTCTGCGTAAAGTAAGGCCACTAAAGTAAATACCTTGTAAAAGTCAGTGTTTCGTCCTCAGGACTGAATGGCCCCATAACTCAGCAGAAGCAGATGGTGAGGGAGTTGCCAAACTCGGCCAGTGGCTCTGGTTGCAAGGGCAGCTGCCCCATGCTGTTCTTTTTATAATAAATAGAGTGGATTATATGTGCTGTTAATGTGTGTGCCCTCTGCTCTGTCCTCAGGTCCTTCATTCAAGCCGAGCTGCAGCAAGGCGCAGAAATACCTGGAGTTCATTCCCATTAATCTGCACACACAGCGTATGAGGGTGACGTGTCCTAGGAAAACAGGTATGGCTACATAGGATTTTGGCCCAATTCAAGATGGATTCGTTTTTACCAGAGTAGGTTCTCTAATGTCATTGTCAGACAGAATAAAGTATCTGTGCATTTTACCCGGATTATCACACATAATTCGGATTGTCTTTGCCGTATGACTGTTGATCACAACAGACCTGGCGTTTAATAGCAATAACAATAGCACATGCCTCTTTACAGAACTAGTATTACTTAAGTATATGGGTGTTTACACAAATACAGAAGGTAATTTGGTGTTTAAAAACTACCGCCACTGCCAATTTATACTGGATTATAATCAAAGATATCAGTAATCATCTGAATTATAGCACCCCCTCATGTGAAACTAATCCGGCCTGAATTGGGCTTTAGGTTACACCATGATTTGCCTCTTTTACATTTTAAAACTGGAAATGAGAGTCTGTCTGTATTTCCTTCAACTCTTCTAATGAATTATCTGGAAAGGGATTAAAACGATGATGTAAATAAGGGTGTGTGTGTGTGTGTGTGTGTGTGTGTGTGTATGTGTGTGTGTAAAAGATGACGCAAGAGGCAGGCGTATTTTGGCTTCTGTTTTTCTTTTTCCATTTATTTTAAACTAACGCTTTTTGACAGGGGTGCCAGAAAATTAACCAAAATCAAAGTAAACAAACCAAACAGCTTGCTGCTTGTCTCCAGCCCAATTTCAAGTTATTGTATGCTTGTGCATCAATCGTACAAAATCTTTTTGATTATGCCACCACCACTAGGTGTTTTTGGTTTGTCCGTGTGTCCATCCAAGATACTTGTTCTTCAGTATCTCAAGAACGAGTGTTTGAATGTTTGTAGCATTTATATGGAATTATCACTGTAACCAGCAAGTGAACTGATTCGATTTTGGAATTTATCCAAACTGGGTCCAGGCCACAGCAAGGTCAAATGTCCGAAATAGTTTTTCTTTAATAGCTTCCTTCCTGTTTGAAATATATGTATTAAGGGTGTAGACGTGTTGGCGGTGGAGACATCTCTGTCAATGCTGTGGGCGTTGAGTTCTAATTGCTTCTCCCCATTTAATACACCGGTTATTCTATATCAACTGCGTAAAAACCCTTTATACGCAGGGGTTTTTTGTGTGTGTGTTTTTAATTTATTTTTTTTTAGAAATGTCTGTTCTTATGTGCACAATTAAAATTCACATAGAAACAATGGAGGGGGAAACCCCATACCTTTCACTCTCCCTCACTATAATTTTAGTTTGACTTACTGAATTTAGCATTGGGGATGAGGACCTGTGCATGTTCAGAGCACACACTGCTTGTGCTGCTTGATGCAGACCTGTGCTGTATGCTTTGTGGATGTTTTGTTTGAGTAACTATCATTTTTGAGGTTTCAATGTCTTCCTTTTATACTAATCGTGCACTAATCGTAGGGTTGGTGGTTCGATTCCTGGCCCACACGTCTCCACATGCCGAAGTGGGCATCCTTGGGTAAGACACTGAACCCCAAGTTGCTCCTGATGGCAGGCTAGCGCCTTGCATTTGTGTGTGTGTGTGTGTGTGTGTGTGTGTGTGTGTGTGTGTGTGAGTGAATGGGAAACAGTGTAAAGTGCTTTGTAGAACCACTAAGGTTAAAAGGCACTATATAAGTGCAGATCATTTGCTTCTGTGGATGGTTCCACATGGATACCCTAAAGATTTCCACTTCCCAAAAAAAAAGCAAATTGTCATTATGCTTCGGTGGATAAGTGGATCTTGCTTCCATACTGTTTGTAAGAGCTGCTGCTGTAATTATACAGACTGTCCTGTGCTCAAACCGAACATCCTTTCAACACACTTAGAATTGTTTGTCTTTACTCTTCTACACCTGTATACTGTAATGATTTATAATCACACTATGACACTCCAGTGTCACCCTGAAGAGGATGGGTTCCTTATAGAGTCTGGTTGAGAGTCCTCTCAAGGTTTCTTCATTTATATATATATATATATATATATATATATATATATATATATATATATATATATATATGTATGTATGTATATATGTGTGTGTGTGTATGTGTATATATATATATATATATATATATATATATATATATATATATATATATATATATATATATATATATAATATGTTTAATATGGTGCACAGAATTCAGTGAAATATATTAATTATAAAAGTCAGTATACAGATAATTTTGCAGTGCTGGTGATGAATGTTGGAGAGGATGAAAGCTATCATTTTATCTGTGACGTTACGTCTATTAAAAGGAAAGTGGATGAAATACTAGATGAAAATGCACAGTGTAAAGTCACCTTTGTTTATCCTGCTTTCTCTGTAGTCTCCTCATAATTCAGCAATTTCACACTCAATGCACAGCCACATTTCTTCATCCTGCTTGCTTTCTATAGTCTCTCCTGAATGTTCAGCAATTGCACAATTTGCCGGAGTAGCCTTAAACCTTTTATGCCCCACACACACACTAAAACCTATAAATTATATTTCTTTTTTGAACTCCTTTTATGAGCACAGAGGATGTTTTTCTGCCTGAAATTGCACTTGCTCAAATTCAAAGCCTTAACGAGCAGGAAAGATCTGTGCTGAAACACTGTTCCTTCTCTCCGTGTAGACAGCATCAATATATTTCATCTTATTTAACCCATCCAAGCCTTCTGGTTAACTATGAATAATTCTAGCTTCTGTCAGACTGCAATCTATTCCTCTCCTGCCAAGAAAGAGAGAGAGAGAGGGGTTTCCTGTGCACGACTCATTTCCATTCGATTTATAGACGGCAGGAAAATCGGAGCAAATCAGCTCCAAATTGGGCCGCGTGTGACTTATGCCCCTGACGCGACACTGTATTTCACGGCACTGTTGAGCTCTCGAGAAGCAGCCAATTAGATGTGCCCAGGGGGGTGGGAGGAATATTGGGGGTGGGAAGGCGGTGGGCATCGGGAGTCAGAGCCCCTGTCGTCATTAGTAAAGCTTGAATGTGGCAGAGGAGCGTGGTATGGCGAGAGTGGCACAGCGGGGTACCAGGCCTATGGAGAGGCTGCTCATTAATTGCTGTCAAACATCTCCCAGAGCCAACTTCCTGTAGAGTCCACAGGCTAGCTCATTACATGACCTAACATAAAGCTCACTGCTAGCATGAGGCAGAGCGGCTATATGGCCGACATAGCTGAAAAGGAATGAAAAACACACATATACACACAAAGTTATTAGCACTGAAACTGAACACACTAGATGTGGCAGATTTTTTTTTAGGGAATCCAAGATCAATTGCCCTTTACAAAGTGTCTGTTGTCCTCAGAGTCTTAATTACATTCTAACTCCAAAGCTCTTTGACTATTGTGCCCCAAACACTTTTTTAAACTAGAGAACATAACCAGTGGTTCAAGACAAGTGTACTGCATGATACAATTAAGCAATTAACGTCCTATCATGCTCGGCGGTGTATATATAAAAATGCAGAGCAAGTCCAATTTACATCAATTTTGGATCAACATGACAAGATCTAAGCGACTTTGAAAAGGATTCGTTATTGGGGCGTGGAGATTCTGTCTCCTCGGCTGGCTGTGTTTCAGTAAGAACAGTGACTAAAGTCACATCTGCATTTAGATCTCTAGGAAAAACATCAGTATATAGGGCTAGAAATGGTCATTGAAATCTCATATTTAATGCATGTAATGCTTGTGTATTAGTGTGATATGGAAGGACAAATAAGGATGTAGGACATAATTAGACTGTCAGCAAGAACCACAACCACTGGATTACTCATCTGGTCATGAGTCATCCTTTACCATATTCTTGACAAGTGGGCAAGTCCATGTATAGCAACACCAAGAGAACGGTACAAGTTTGAGGGGGGTGGTGGGGCTGGGGCTATTTATTTATTTATTTCCCTGGCATGATTTGGCTGCACTAAGAATAAAACATCACTGCAAATCAATACAAAGTTCTTCTGAGTCTTCTTTCCTGATGGGCATGGCATCTTCCAGGTTGACTCCGCCCACATCAACAGGGGACAAGGGCTCATTGAATGGTTTGATGAGGATGAAAATGATGTAAATCATATGCTAAGATCTTCACATTCGCCAGATCTCAACCCAATTGGGAGATTTTGTTGCGATGTGTTAGACAGCTCTCTCCACCACCATCTTCAAGACACCAACTGAGGGAAAATCTTATGGAAGAGTGATGTTCCTCGCTCAAGTGCAGTTCTAGAGAGAAGTAGGATTGATGCCATGGTGCATTTAAGCTGTTCTGGAGGACCTTATTAAGACACTTCTTGTTTTTCCTTTAATTTGTTACCCATCTGTTGTAGCTTGCTTTTCTCACTGTGAAGGATTTATACATGGACATGATCACTTCACAGTGGACTGAAGCCATAATATGTGATATAGATATGTGTAGTATGTGTGAAGGTGAAAGCTAGATGTTCTAAAAAACAGTTCAATCTTCCCTGTTTCTTAAAAGATTGGCTGAACCATTTCACTAATAAACCCGAGTTCTTCTGCTTTCCCAAAGTAACATGAATTAATTATGTGGATTTCAGCAGCAAAAGCAGTTCATATCAACTTCAGCGTGAAGTCAGTGAATTACATGAAATTGGTATTGTGGTCATTGGGCTGTTGATTTTTCTCCTTGGACTTGCACTGAATTTTAAAATGCAAGACCTCAGCTGTAACAACCGGTCCGTAATGATCAAATTACAGCTTATCACGACAAATTAAATCTGTGTTCTATTATCACCACACCATGTTTCTCAGTGTGCTTTGATCCATATATCAATATGCTGCCCTTTTGTCATGATTAACAAGTGTATTGTGCTGTGGAAAGTCAGTGGGAGGCTGGAAAATTGTAACTGTGGCTGAATTTCAGACTTTGCCTTTGCTTTAATAAACACCATCACACATAGTTTAAGGCACAGATATGAAAAGGGATGTGATGTTACCAGCATAATAAGTGGAGGTCTTGTTGAGCATTGGCAGGGTGATATTATAACAGCGCAGGAACAGGAAATGCATTTGTAGTGTGAAAGCTGTGTACTTTGTTCTTGCATCTGATTTTTTTTTTTTTTTTTTTTTTTTTTTTTTTTTTTAGAATTCCGACAAAATTGCATCAGTTTTTCCTGTACCTCAGTGTGATATAGCTTTGTTAATGTTACTTGTATTTAAATATGTGAACCGTGTAGGTGAGGGAAAAATGTTAAGTTGAAAATATTTCCGAAGGCAGACACTCGTCTAATTATTGTCTTTCATATGAAATTATATAGTAATTAAAATGTGCATCATAAATGCTAAATGAATACCAGTGAAACTTTCATTAGTGGGTTTGTTTCTCTGCTGCTGTGAAGAGGAAGCAAGGGGTCCCTGCAAAACCGCCTTTCATTATTTTAAATCAAATAGCTTTGATAAATCTTCAAGCGGCACACAGAAAAGGAAAAATAATAATATCCATGATTTCATCTGACACTGGGTGAGCACAAAAAAAAAAAAGATTAATTACCCAAATACTGAACTACCCACATAATTAGCTTGGCAATTCATGGTGAGATTACGAGTTCACATTACGACTGAACTCAATGAGCTCAGAGACAATTGCCATTTTAGCTTAGCAACAACGAGAGACAGCTTAATACAGACAGGCCGCCCCTCATTACTATTATCCAGTGAATATTAGCCCGAGACCTGGGAAAACGGCCTGCAAACTTTGACTATTATTACTGGATATGGAAAGATGTTTGTGTGGAAAGATCATCTTCTCAAAAGACTAATCCCTCTTTGAAATCCTGTGCCAGTCAACTGTGCAAGCAGAAAGGCTCGACTGGCTGTGTGCTGATACCTGTGTTATTTTGTTCTGCCAGACTCCTTCTACGATGTGATCACAGTTGGCGCTCCAGCCGCTCACTTCCAGGGCTTCAAGAACGGAGGCCTTCAGAAGCTGCTCAGCCGATATGAAGCAGAGAAGAAGAGGTGAGTTCTCAAACCCTGTCAGTCACAGTGCCATCTCATGCACATAACACCTTTAGGCTTTGTCTCTGTAAGGCTCGCTAAGTTTTTTTTTTTTTTTTTTTTTTTTTTTTTTTTTTTCTGTTTGTCTCTAACACAAATCCTTAAGCACTTCAGCAGATAGAGAGGCGAATATGAAGACTGAATTCAGGCAGTTTCCCTTTAAACCCGCCTCTGTTTTGTGCCATTGAGGCCACAGCTTTCCAGAGTTCCCTGGTGCTACAAAAAAAAAAAAAAAAAAAAAAAAAAAACCTCACATACTTTTCTCATAAATATCTATTTCACGCTGATATTTTATTCAGTTAAAAATGGGTTTATTTTAGTCCTAACACACCCGTCAAGTTGTGAAGAATTATTAAGCTCTAAAGCCTACCCACCTGTCACACGAGACTTTGATTATTTTTTGATTCACAAGAACTAAATCCAGTTTGTCTATAGTCAAGGATTAACATTTTCTAAAGCTCTATTTCAGTCTGTTAAAAACAGGCACATTTTTTGGGACATGTGGTTGTGTGTTTGGCAATGAAAGACACATCTGGCACATTTTTCTGCATACAAATACACCTTGAATGTTTCATGATTTTCATGCTTACAAAGATCTCTGATTGGTTTATTTCTGAATGATAATCTCTACCCACATTTGCATTGCATTAATAATGTGTCAGTAGGCATGTTTTGCGGTGGAGGGGCACTGTTTTAAAGAATATTAAAAATGTGATGACTCTTAAATTATCTAGGGTGATATGGTGGCACATTGGGTAGCATTGTTGCCTCACACCTCCATGGTCCCTGGTTCAACCCTTGGAGCTTGGGTTAATGTCTGCCTGGAGTTTCACATGTTCTTCCTGTGTTTGTGTAGGTTTCCTCAGGGTTCTCTGGTTTCCTTCCACTTCCCAAGAACATGCTCTAGGGTACTGGCTACATTAATTAGCCCCAGGTGTGAATGTGTCTGTGTGGTGTCCTGCATTGGACTGGCCACTGATCCACCATAACCCTGACCAGGATAAAAACGAAGATGAATGAATGATAAAATATCTAGGTTACCTTTCCTGTTGAAAACAGCTCAGAAGTTGACACTATCAGAGTGTGAAAAGGGAGACCTCATCTGCTATGCATAAAGATATTCTGCATGATTTCTACAGTTCCTGCCCAAAGATTTGGTTTTGTTGATGTGCCGAGCTGATCTCATGCCCTCGGAAGCAGATGGAGTATTAGGATGCCACTGAGGGCAATGTTTTGCACCTCATATCCTTCTAACTTTTGAAGAGTTTTGTCAGACCCCAGCCCTTAAGCTAGTCATTGTTACAGAAAGTAATTGGTGTTTACTTTAGTAAGATGGCAGCAGCAGAACTACAGAGCCTCGTGTGCCGTTTCCATGGCAGTATCGAGTAGGGCCGTCACGCTTTGATTGGGAGTGGATGCTTTTCTTTACCTGGCATTGTGGTCTTTGTGGTCTCTCTCTCTCTCTCTTTCTCTCTCTCTCTGTCTCGCTCTCTCACTATCTCAGTCTGTCATTTTGAACAGCTGCTTGCATGTGGTCCCATTGCCACCCCGAGGGTCTCTATTGATATTCTGTGTCGTTCTTGATTGAATCCCCACTCTGTGATTCAATTACTGATTCCCGTCTGCTGCCATCTTCCTCCTTTGCTCCCTGCTTGCCTCCTTTTCTCTCTGTCAGAGGAGATGTTTAATTAGTTAGACAGTTCCCATCTTTCTGCCCGGCTCACCCGAACCTGCCAAAACCAGCAGGGATAGCAGTGAACCAGGCACAGTGGCATCCCTCATCAGCTATTGCCCTGAAAAACGATGCATTGCTGATCTCAAATCAGTGGACCTTCTGCTCGTTCTCATGTCACAGTGAACAGGCTGTTGCTTAGTATTCCGAACATTAGTCATGTCAAGAAGATTTTGTGGGTAATTATATGGAAACCTTATTGAGTTTCCCTGAACTTGAAATGTCCTTAGAATGCATACACTTGGTGAAGATTATCTTTCCAAATCAGTGTATAAAATATACTGCGTTGTTTGATCATTATAACTCATGTCTTTCGTTCATGGTATGAAAAGCATATAGGCAATTATAAAAGTTCTTGGTTCAGTGTATATGCCCGGACTAATGATAGTTTTAATCATGTTGTCTCTCTTTGCGTCTCCATCTTCTATTAGCGATGTAGTATTGTATTAATAATCGGTTCAGTGCTTCATGCATTTAAACAGGCATCATTTACTGAGAGACTAGACATAATCTAATCTTGTTTTTTTACTTTTCCAGTGTGGTGTGTTATAGTTTCTAATCCATACCTGGGTTGAGTACCTGTGTCTGTACCCTGGTGGAGTCACTGTGTCCATACCCTGGTTGGGTACGGGCAGTAGTTTGATAGCCAGGTTGAGTCCCTGTGTCCATACTCTGGTCGAGTACCTGTAGTATGTCCGTACCATGGTTGAGTACTTGTATCTGTACCTGATCGAGTATCTTTACCTGTATCAGTGCTGTAACCTGATGAAGTGCCTGAGTCTGTATCCTGACTACCCATGTCCATACTATAGTCAAGTACCTGTATACATAACCTGGTTGAGCACCAGCAGTATTCCCATATCATGGTCAGGCACCTGTAGTATTCCATTATCATCAACAGGCACCTGCAGTATTCTCTCATCATGGTCGAGAACCTGCACTATGTTTGTTTCATGTTCAAGCACCTGCATTATGTCGTATCATGGTCAAGCACCGGCAGTATTCCCATATCATGGTCAAGTACCTGCAGTATTCACATATCATAGTCAGACACCTGCAGTATTCCCGTATCATCATCAAGCACCCGCAGTATTTGCGTATCATCAAGTACCTGCAGTATTCCCGTATCATGGTCACGCACCTGCAGTATTCCCATATCATCATCAGGCACCTGCAGTATTCTCTCTTCATGGTCGAGAAATTGTTTGTTTCATGGTCAAGCACCTGCATTATGTCTGTATCATGGTCAAGCACCTGCAGTATTCCCATATCATGGTCAAGCACCCACAGTATTTCTGTATCATGGTCAAGCACCTGCAGTATTCCTGTATCCTGGTCACGCACCTGCAGTATTCCCATATCATGGTCAAGCACCCGCAGTATTCCTGTATCCTGGTCACGCACCTGCAGTATTCCCATATCATGAGGCACCTGCAGTATTCTCTCATCCTGGTCGAGAACCTGCACTATGTTCGTTTCATGGTCAGACACCTGCAGTATTCCCATATCATGGTCAGGCACCTGCAGTATTCCTGTATCATCATCAGGCACCTGCAGTATTCTCTCATCATGGTCGAGAACCTGCACTATGTTTGTTTCATGGTCAGTCACCTGCAGTATTCCCGTATCATCATCAAGCACCTGCAGTATTCTCATATCATGGTCACGCACCTGCAGTATGTTTGTTTCATGGTCAAACACATGCAGTATTCCCGTATCATGGTCAAGCATCTGCAGTATACCCGTATCATCATCAAGCGCTTGCAGTATTCTCATATCATGGTCATGCACCTGCAGTATTCCCATATCACAGTCGAGAACCTACACTATGTTCGTTTCATGGTCAATGGTTACATACCTGCAGTTTGCCTGCATTATGGTCAATTATCTGCAGTATTCCTGTATCATGGTCAATGTACCTGCAGTATGTCCATATTCTGGTCAAGTTTCTGCAGTATGTCTGTAGCATCAAGTTCTGGTAACATAATTTCCCATACAATACTAGAGTTGACACTTAGACAACAGTTGCAACAAAGGTTTAGCTTTAAGGTCTGATTTATATTTAACTCAATATCTTCTTTTATGTTAAGAGACATAAAGCAGTTGAACAGTCTGAACCTTCCGGGCTTTGCATTGCAGTCGATGGAAATATAGAAACTACCGAAGATTGCACAAGCATACAGTCTAATAGTAAAGTGATTCTAGCTTGCTAGGCTACGTGCCATACCATATGCAGTACTATTGCTCTAAAATGCATGACACTATATAAAGATAGAAACTGTGCCATACTTTGTTTTGCATACTGTTTAGCATTATGATTCAATTTATACTATATCAATATTTGGCATACTTGGGACCCTGGAAAGAAGGGTAATCAATTCAACACAGATATTTAGTTACAGAACAGATCACTTAGCAGTGGAAATAACAGCAATATGTGGGTCGCAGATTTGATCCTGATGGAAAAGTGCTATAAATAATCAGAGCAACAAAGCATGTTACGGATTATTCAAGTGCACCTGCTGGGGATCAGATCAGTCTACAACCATATCGCATCATGAACATGTGCAAATGAGGGAAGTAGTGCAGAATGGGGACCTGGCTATTATTACATCTCTCTGATGGCTTATTTACTGTCAGCCAGTGTTTAAGGTATGGTTATGACATGATCATAATTGCTGGGAAGTGAATTAATGTTGATTGTTTAAAAAGAAGAATTTTGAACAATAAAGACTTTCTCTTCCTAATGGGAATAGATGTGCACAGATAACTTGTCATTTCTGTTATAGTGTAGAATTCTTCACTCATTAAAATGATATAAAGTACATTTTAAATGTAGTAATCTAATATTTTTTTTTCTTTCTCTCACTTCCTAAAAACATCAGTAGATGAATTGCCTAAGATAAATTGCCCCTAGGTGTAAATCAGTATGTGAATGTGTGTTTGCATGGTACCCTGCAATGGACTGGGGCATCATGCCCAGTATTCCAGGGATAGGCTCCAGGTCCACCATGACCCTGACCAGGATAAAGCGCTCCTTCTCTCTTCACCCACCCAATACAGGCCAAATGCTCACAACTGACATTAGCTGGGCTCATTTATGTTACCTGACTAAAGGATAAAATAATTTGTGACTCTTGGAAATGCTAGTTTAATTCAGATTGGCTGGAAGATGAGGCATATAAAAGCTGGCCTTGGGTAGGGAAAATTCACATCACTGTAAAAGTTGTAAAACAGAAGATATGATGAACAGATTATGAGCTTGTTCAGTGATCTCTTATGTAGTCCTTGAAAACTAAACAAAGAAAGTGCTGGAAAAGTCCTTGAAAGGCCTGACACTTCACTTATAAGTGCCTGTGTGAACCCTGTGTGAAGTTTCTGAAATGCTCTTAATACAAGAATTTTTTTTTAAATCACAAAAGCACTTTCAGCACCGAGGTCAGTTGGGAAGATGGTCAGTTTATAAGCTGTACAAGCCACTGATAAGAAGGAGTGTACTTTTTCAGGTTCACTGAATTGAAATCAGTTTTGCTGAAAGAGAGATTACATTGAGGACTAATCCGGCAGATATGGCGACGGTTTTGTTTCATATTTGACTTAGTTAATGACTCACTGTAGCTTAAAGTTTCCAATTTTCTGCCTCGCTGGCCAAGTAAGCCTCCTCGAGCCTCAAACTCTTGCCTAAAATCAAATAGCATGTCTCTCAGAAATCAAATCCATTTTAATGCTTTTGTGGTGGGCGACCACACAGCAGCGCTGTCATTATTATTTTACTGCCGTTCCATGGTAACTCACTGTCTCCTCAACCGGTTTTGGGAAGGCAATTATTTTAAAGAGTTCCTCTTGTGTTTTATTCACTTGGCATAGTGTTTTTTTCCCCCCTTATCCTAAGTAGGAACCAGGCTGAGAACATCAAACACACACATACATATACACTGAAACATTTTTCCTATTCACTATCTCTTGTCCACCCCAGCTTTGTCTGGTGACACTTTGATGATTGGATTTGATTAAAAGCTAACCGAACAGTGACATGCGAAACATGGCCATTTAATGCTCCATTAATTCATCAAAGACGTGCTGGATGGATGAAAGGCAAAAGCAAGGGAGCAAGGTGTTGAGACCATGGAGCGGTGCTGCAGAGAGGACAATGAAATGGCTGTCGCTCTTTGTTCCCTGGGGCGCAATGCAAGCAGGGGAGGAAATAAGAGGGGGACAGGGACCACATTTCCAATTCATTATGTCACCTATAATATCGCCTTCCATCTTCACAACTTCTACAGTACAATATGCTACAGCTTCATCTGGCCAGCTGAGTCGAAAACCATCATTATCCATTAGGGCTGCACAATAATGGCTAAAAGGATAATCACAATTATTTTGCTCAATATCAAATCTGGATAATTGATAACAGGTTATCGGCCAGTTCAGGAACAAGATGTTGTTATGGCACATTGTACATTATGAGTCTTCAGAAACTCTTTTAACTTACCCCTTAACGAGACATCATTTGTTTTTGTGTGTCAGTTGCAGACAGAACAGTCCCTGTTCCCTCCTACAGGTGCCTACGACTTTGACATAAGTCCTGTAATAGACATCTAATTGGCTATAGTGTGACTTTCCATAATCAAAAGGCCCAGAAACGTTACTAAATAGTTATTTTGTATTGCCATTACTAACATAGAGGATGGGGAAAATGACCTAGGTGCCAAATGGCAAACTGACAAACCACTGTTAGCCTGAGGAGTCTGCTTTCATGAGGAAAAAACACATCCCTCTCATTGTGTTTAAAAAAATATATCACTATACCAGATCTAGACCTTCAGTCAAAGTGTCAGTCTTGTGTTTATCATATGATTATGTTCAGGCTTGTCTGGTGAAGAGAAATGCAGGTCCTCATTGAGAAGGATTCATGCAGTGCTCCTTCAGATTTGTCCAATATAAGGACCTTTAGAAGTCATCAGTCTTAATGTTTTAGACTTTGTCAGTAGATTTTATCTCCTGAGATACTTTATCTATAGAAATGCTGCCTAACTAATCATCCCCATCCCTAATGGAACAGGCGGAGAGATGTTTTGAAAGCATCCATGATAACGTTATTTTGCCCGTTGACTATCATAATTTACACCACAGTGCTGTTGAATTTACGATTTCGATTGGTCAGAAGGTTTATTTAGAAGATTAATTTTCTCTAGCAGCAACTCTGACAGTAGTGCTGGCTATAATTTCCGATCACGGGTTCATATTAATGTGCTCACTGTAATACTTTGTTGTTCCTATACAAACAATTTGCACAGGAACAAATGATTAAAAAATGTCTAATTTTTCTATAAGGAGATGTTTATTTGACTCCAGTGTCAGTGCTTTGTAGCAGTCAGAGATAACGCTATAACATTTCTGACACAGGAAGGACGTTGCTCTTTGTGGTTTCTTGGTAACATGACAAGCTGATTATTAATTTCAAGACAGAGAAAAAGTGGCTGGTGAGATAACTGTTATAGCTGTTATAACGCAAGGGATAACAGGAACGAACTTGTTTTGTGAACGTTCCACAACATTAAATGAAACTATAAAAATGTATGATATGCAAATCTTTAATAAATAAATGTCATTGCCGGCAAATTGCTGTACCGTATCACTGGCACTGCACATACCTCAAGAGCCTTTTATTCTTCACTTTATTTGTGTTTAATTGAAGCTGGTAGGCATGACCTGAATGGCAGAATGTGACTAATCTATCTTTTAACAGCCACTTTGAATCATTAAGCACTTTTTCTTCAGGTGTCAGATGGTGAGAGAGACTATATGCTTAACATTCAGGCTGTGGTGAAGTCTGTGTATGTAGGAACTTCACTGAGAATGTTTCATCTATGTATTACTTATACATACGTGTGCGAATAAAAGAAGAGAACATTTGAGAGTGTGTAGGAATGCGTACACGTGTGCTTCTGTTACTTTCTGTACAGCCAAAGACATGTCCTCCTGCATGAGCGTCTAAAGCACAGTTTGCTGTTTTTGAGTCGTTGTGCAGTTTCAGCAGTATCACTACTGCTAAGGGAAAAAAACATAAGCACCGACCTCGGATCAGTGATTAAGTCTGGGTTGTTCCCTGCTGGACGCTAGTGGCAATCCGAGGAGCATGCTTCTATACTTCTCTCTGTTTCTTGGCTATTAATTAAACTTACACCGGAGACTGGAGCTTAATTACACTTAAGGGCTTTTGCGCTTCCCTCGCTCTATTTAATGTCATCATTCATTCCCATTGATGATTTATGAACACCCACAGCAGACGTTTACCTTTCCGCTGTTTCTCCAACACCCCACCCCCCGAAGGCTGCTGTCTTGCTCTGTGTGGTGGATTAGTTAGAGCTCAGAAACAGGAGCTAATTTACTGGGTGGAAGCTGCTAACACCCCTGCAGGTTTTAAAGAGTAGCACTTCCAGCCAAAAATAACTTTGAGTGCATAATTGTCTTGGGAGTAAAAAAAAAAGTTTTCAGCAGTTCTGATTTATAATTGACTTTTGGGGGGATTTTGGTTTTCAGAGCATCTCGAGATTGAGGCAGTTCATTTCCTGTTTTCTGGCCCACAGCATTTAGCCACCTTCCCTTGATCCAACTCAGTTAATAAAGGCTCTGATGATTAGATGTGTCCTTTCTCTGCCATGGCCTCAGGTTTTGGGACCGCTCTGCCATCAGTCGGTCTCAGATGGTATTTTGTCCTGTTTACTGTTTCCTCCAGATCAAGTTTTCTCCATTCCACATCCCTCGACTGTGTGTAGTTTCCTCTACTCCTAACACACCTGATCTAACTCATCAGCTCATTAGCAATCCCCTTTTGACCTGGATCAGGTGTGTTGGAATCAAGTAAAACTCGAAATGTCTCCAGGACTAACCGAATCACAGGCCTAATTTGGCTTTTTATTACAGAAGCTAAATTCGAGTTTGTGTCCAGCATATGGAGGCGTCTTTTTAAACCAAACAGCCTTGTGCAGTTTTCAAAGTCTTTGTAATAATGGGAACAGGAAGCTATTTTCAAGCTAATGAATGTGCCAGTGTTTGATGGATGATATTTTTCATCTGAAGACCCTTTTATGGCTCGGGATTTGGACAATTTTAGGCAAGGACTTCGATCAATATTTTTTTGTTTTGTCATTTTAATCCAAGTTCAGGATAAGGCTTTATATTATAGAGAATAGTTGGTTTTCCAGTATCCCATTTCTCTTCCTGTCCACCCCATGATAAAACAGTTTAAACCCTGCTCCAATGCTTCTAGCCTTGCTCCCTTTCCACCTGGTCTCCTGGACACACAGAATGTCGACTTTCCTCCTCTGCATCATATCTACCAGCTCTCTGCCTTTACCTGTCATCGTACCAACATTCAAAGTCCCTACTTTCAGTCCTAAACTCCTGCCTTTCCTCTTCTCTCTCTGCTTACGGACACGCCTTCCTCCTCTAACACACCTTCCTCCTCTCCTTCTTCGACCAACAGTAGCCCAATTTCCACCAGTGCCCTGTAGGTCAACGGCACCGATGGCGGTCGTTGTTAACCCGGGCCCCGACCGATCCGGTATGGAAGTCATGTTAGTGATTCGCATATTGAATTTGGCAAAAGTTTTACATCGGATGCCCTTCCTGACACAACCCTCTCTATTTATCCGGGCTTGGGACCGGCACAAAAAGTACACTAGCTTGTGATCTCCTGTGGCTAGATTAATATTTTTTTTTTGAATATGAGCATGAAGATGAGCAGCTATTTGAAAAGATGTGGTAGTTAGTGTCACATGTCTTGGAGGAAGCATGCATTAGCCTTCACCCTTAGTGGTTGGTAACTGTTGTGTGGTAGGGGCGAGCTACTTAGTGGGTGGAAATCCAAAATAAATAAATAGACTGATTATATTACCTGAGATTCTTCAACCAGATGTCATGAGAAAACCATACAAATTTAATCATGTGGCCCATAGTGTTGACAAACTGTAGTACAAAATCCCTCACAGTTGAATATTTTGTTCCTTTTCATCCTGTACAGGCCTGTACAAGTTCAGCTGAGGGGTAACAGCCATGTTTTGGGACTTCCACAAGTCAAAAAATGCACATTAATGAATCAATTTAAGATGTCTGCTCATGAAAATTACTGTGTGGCTTTAAACAGTCCGTACAGGATTTCGTGGAGTTTTTTTTTTTGTGATTGTTTTTTCGAACTTTTGAAAAAGTTAAGTTTTTTTGTGCTTGAATTTACAAAATTACATTTGCAGGAAATTGCAACTGTAAGAAAAACGCATTCTTTTGCAGTGATGTTTGTTGGTAAATGAGAAGTTTTAGTTGTACTCATGTTCGACACATGAATCGAAGAGGGCTTTGACTGAATGCATGTTGTGATGACGTCACATGACGCATCTCGGGCCAAATCTGCGGGAAATTTGTGGTAATTTTGAAAAATTGCAAGCTCCTCCGAATATTGCAGAGTTTGCTGGTTTTGCATTCATTTCTATCATCGCAAAACCATGAATTCCGGCAGGGACTGTTGAATGAAAACTGACTAAGCTGAACAATCAAAGAAGACTTTCTTTGCTCCTCCAACTCCCAGCGTTTTCAATTAAATACTTTTCGTTGTCTACAAATTTATTAAAATTTATTCATTGAAAATACACTAATGATGGAATGATTTTTCACTCCACACGTGTTTCATAGACATTCAGGAATCAATCAATCAATTTTTATTTCTATAGCACATTTAAAAAAAAACAACGCATGTCGACCAAAGTGCTTCACATAATAGCATAAACGGATCATATACATGTAAATGTAGAAAATACAATAGAAATATAATAAAATAGAAAATAAAAATGAATAAAATAAGCACCCACATTAATCACAGCTGAAAGCAAGTGAAAAAAGGTGAGTCTTGAAATAAGATTTAGAAAGATTGACTAATGTACAGGACCTGATATGTAGTGGTAGGCTGTTACAAAGACGAATGATACAAAGAATGAATGATTCAAAATGCTTGAAATAATATGATATAGCACTTTTACGATACGATTTCACTGGACCGTCACATGTAGTTCATCCGCAACAGATAATAGAAGAATTTCTTTGATCAGACTACGATTTGGCTCTTGTTACTTTTGCAATAAGCGTCTAATTTCTTTTTGCCATCAAAAACCTCGAGACTCAGAAGTTTTTATTTTTGCTGAAGAAGATTCCACGACACCAACGATAACTATGCTCGTATTTTTTAGGGTTCGTTTGTTTCTACATCAAGATCTTTCACCGGTTTTGCGAGTTGAAGGTGAATTTGAAACAAATGAACCTGTCCTATATGATTTCAGAGATAATCTCTGTAAAACATTTTCAAAGCTGTGCACATTGAGCGAGCCATGACTCTACACTAGAGAACTATTCAGTGGCCTTTAAAGCTGATCATTAATGCATCTCCTGCAGCAAAGGTGCTCAATCTGCTCATAACGGATAATGAGGAAACCAACTGGACGTCTTGCTTCACCTTATGTCATAATATGACTCATTTAATTGACTTAAATTAGCTATGAAATCAACCGCAATGAATTTGCAGGTAGCGCGCACAAAGCTAGTGGGCGTCAATTGATTAGATCGTATTATAGTGGTTTCGAGCTGCAATCTTCGTATCGATTCTGCTCTGTCCTCCATAGGTCAGAGTCTTGTTTCTCTGTGTGTACATATCTCTGATTGCAGTCATTTTTTATTTGGATAACACTGTGTTAGAAAAATGTGGCTGCTTTAAAATTGTGTGCGAGAGTTGTTTGTCCTGCCGGATGCTCATCATCTGTTCCTTCTCCTCAGCTACAGCACGGCGTATCAGTGCATCTACTACTCTCCAGAGCACACAGCCAAGGCCAGAGAGATCCTGAGCATGGTGGCCCAGCTGCAGCCCCTCATCTGCGGCCTGGCCGAGCGCCTTCTCCTCCAGGCCCAGCAACGCTGCAGCCACAGCCTCCGGGAGGCCCTCAAGAGTCTGGAGGAAAAGGTGAGGACCAGGTTTCAGTAGTATGTCATAGTATGTAACACTGTTTTAAAATTCATGGTGTCCCTTCATGGTCATCAGTGAAGTACAAATGAGAAAAAGTCATGTATTATAAGTCATGTATTCTTCAACATGCCTCTCTACAAGTGCAGGGATATGTTAAAAGAAGAATAGAGAATGAGACAGAGGTTGTTCATGCTCTAGCTGTATTTTTAACAAATAAACTGCTTGCGTTTAAGTGACACGCCTCCAAAATCAGTACACTTCTCAGCACAGCTTTCACACAAGCACACGACAGTATGATGTCACACATGAAGTGAATACTGCTGTGCTTTTCTCCATCAGGTCTGTAACTGAGTTTTGTAAGTGTTCTGTCACCGTATTATGTAGCAGTGGGTAGAAATGCTACGAGACAGAGTTAAATCAGTAATCATTCCGCTTTTAAATGTTTTGATCAAAGAACTGCTGTGTCCAATTTGTGTCTCTTTGTAATTTGTGCCTGATAGCTAGTGAAAGAGATTGTAACAATTTTCATTTTGATTCACGAGCCTCTATCGCGTCGTGTTAAGAACAGCCGAGTGGTCACACCGGCCTTCACAAATGGCCGTCTCTTTTCTCATGCCAAACCTAACAAAGGCAGGGCACGCTCGGTTGCCAGACCGGAGGCTTTGGTGTTTTATCAGTGTAATTAATGAATTACATCTGGTGTTGTCAGTATGCAATCTGCTACGACGAGATTGTTTTTGCCTCAGCGGAATAGCGGCCAATCAGCTGCTTTAATTGGTACATTCTCTCTGTCACTGCTCCTCTCCGCCTTGATTAGAGACGGGAGTCCTCCCAGAATCCACTGCCACAGCTAGCAGAGTCTGATTGAAATCTCAGACTGTGTGTCTGTCTGTGAGAAAGAGGGAGAGCGAGAGAGAATAACAACGAGATTAAACATTTGATTTCATAGTCTTACACGGATGAACACACACACACAGCATTACTGTTTTTCACCAAGTGGCTCATTGTCAATGTCACTGTAGGAAAGTCATGGGAAGTTTGTAGAACGAGAACAAATTTAGTTTATGGACACAACCCAATCATTATCATTCATACTTTAGGCAATTACAGACAGGTGACAAATTAAAGGAAAAACCACCGCCTCTGTTATGCTGTAGGTGGCATTTATTTACTTTCTCGCATGGTTTCACTTCACTTGTCCCCTTAGAATGAAGCAATAAATGGGCATGGTCTATTCTGGAATGACTCCGCCCTATCCCCAGAGCAAGAGGGCTAACTGAATTGTTTGATCAGGAGGAAAATGATGTAAGTCACATACTGTTGCCTTCACACTCACCATTTTGGAGTCGAAACACCAGCTAAGGTGTTCATTGTTCCAGTACCGTTCCAGACACTTTTAGATTCGATGCCGTGGTGCACTGAAGCTGTTCTGGAGGCTCATGGTGGCTCAACAACTTAGAGAAGCCCTATCCAAATTGGATTAGTTTCAATGGATGACATCTTTAATAACTCTTCTACACGTGTCCTCTATGATAAAACTCTCATGTACAGAGTGCAGCTGGGGACAAGTTTCTGCCAGGTTGTTTTGTCTATGAACCTGAAGGATTGTGTCACACATCTTCATATGGTGGCGTTTATTTATTTATTAGTTGGATGATTAAGTAACTTACAGCGATACAATAAATGCTCATTCATTTATTTCTAAACTACACACTCCGTGATATTGTGGCACGTGTGAATATAAAGTGTCTTTATACCTGTAGCTGACATTATAACAGCCCCTTTAATCAGCCCGCAGTTTCACGCTCTTCTGATTGATTTTATTTTCTTTCTCCTGCTAATGGGCTCCAGTGTAGGCAGCGTGGAGAAGAAGTTATATGTTATACGTGCGCTAGGTGATTAAATACGGCAACATCTGCCTACAAAATCAACCACATGTCTGTGACTAAGATTACCGGATGTGATCAAATTTACCCGATGACCACAGAGTGGTCAAAAAACAGTAAGTAATTTAGTGTGTAATTTCCTCACACTGATCTGGACATTAATAACATCACAGAATAGCGCCTTCAAACGATGGAGGTACTCCAAGTCCTCCAAACCGAATCTCGCCTGAATAGGGTTTAAGAGATTATGTTGGTTTTTCCTTTAATTTGTCATCTTGTATTTATTTATCTGAACCATTAGAGCAATGGCTGGAACAGGAAAGCTATCATTTCCTGCCGCTTAATCGAGTTTTTCATTTGCAAATCTATCTCTGGTTAGTCGGATTAAGTCATAATATTCAAACCAGCTTTTTAATTCTTAGAAAGCTTTGTGATCCGCATCCTGTTTGTCATTTCCAGTTATTCTGTGCCAAAGGATGGTTGGCTAATCAAAGATGAAAATTTTCATAGTTTTTTTTTTTTTTTCTTTTTTTTTTTTCTGGTCATCCATTTTTCGCAGTCATTCACCACATGCTTTATGATGTAATGTAATGGATGCGTGTTGGAGAGACAGATGTATTTACACTCGTCTTCCCCCTGGCTAAAAAACCTTTCAGACCTGAATACTAATCAGATCTCAATCTGTTTTAAATGCATCCTGGGTGCAGTTACACCTGCAGTTATATGCAGATAATCCCTATCCAGCTATAATCCTGACTAAAGGTGATAAATAGGATCATTACTTGTGATGAATAGTAGATATAAAAACCCAACAAAACTGTTTGAAATTACACCTCAGGTGATATAAGTTAGACCAGCAACAGATTGTAATCTTGCTTCAAAACACAACACTGAGATATGTCCTCTACTTCCCTGTGTTTAAATATCAGCAGTGTTGTTCTTTCCTAATTCTGAGAGCCACAGCACTGCGGCTTTTACTCATTTACTGCTCCACTGCACCGTCATTCCTCTCGCGCATGCCTTCATGATTATGACAAGCTGAATCAGGTATGTGACATTAAGAAAAGCAGTGAACTACTCAGGGCTGTGGCCTTTCATCATGCCGGGTAATACAGTGCTCCAGTCATCGTCCCTCACTGCACAAAATCCATTTTGCGCGTCTTAGTCTCCAGCCTAGAACATTACTGCTCTGTAATTCTCCTCCATACGTCGTCTTGATTTTTCCTCCACCGTAAATTGAGAGTTAATGAAAATCCCAACGGGGAAAAATTTCTAAATATGATTTGGTCCTTTTCAAGCTCCTATAATCCAGAAAGTTCATTCCGGCCCTAAACAGATTAGCGACTAAACGGAAATTACCGTGATAAGCTTCTTGGTAGAGAATTCGATCGATGGCTTAATAAGTGATTGATCGAGCGCGAGGAGGAAAGAGTCCATCAACATTGCGCTTGTGCCTCTGCGGTGTGAAATGAAAGAGCAGTTCCTGTCCAGCTGACCACAGGAATGCTGTAAATATATCTCCTTAGTGAGTTTCACGTCTCACTTTAAAGCTAAGCAGGTCAGCTAGAATGCAGATTGACACTCTAACCCTGCATATTACCCGAGACTCTCCGTGCAGGCATTGCTATTTTAGTCTGGTGTGAACTGTTGCTTCCTCTCACCCAGCTGCTCCTATTTCGTAATCAAAAACGGCTTGAAGTCGAGGCTTAAAAATCTTCTAAAATGACTTACAACCTGATTTCATGGATGGAAACAATGTATGTGTCTCCATACAAAACAACAGAGAATTCATTCTTTTCGATTCTCAATTCTGATTGGTTTGAAGGTGTTGATTATTTATTTATTATTTTTTTCAAGAACAGCTGACAGTATAGCTGCAAAGCAAATCACAGGTTTATATTAATGTGCTCGTCCTAGTGCGTTATTGCAGTCATCAGGACTTTTATGGTGGATGTGCTGCATAAATATAGGTGTGTGTAGTTTTCTGATATGGTGAAGATATTTAGCATTTTTGGAAGGACTCTTCAGTGCCAGTGCTATTAAGCGTTCAACATAGGAAAGCAGGCGTGTAGCAGCCAATTTAAATGCCATCCATTCGTTCTCTGTACTGCATGTCCTATCTTGGAGCCTAACTTGGGGCACAAGGTTGGGGGACACCCTGGACGGTGTGCCAACCCATTGTAGGGCACAATCGCACACACACTAACACACCCATTCACACACTATGTACAAATTGTAAAGGACAATCAGACTACAACGCATATTTTTGGACCGGGGGAGAAAACCAGAGTACCCGGAGGAAACCCTCGAAGCACTTTGAGAACATGCAAACTCGGTGCACAAAGGGCGGAGGCGGGATACAAAAAACCAACCCTGATGGTGCGAGGCAAACGTGCTAACCACTAAGCCACCGCCCCCCCCCCTACACACACACACATACATTCGCCAACACCCTAAACATGTCAAAGCATCCATAAGCATTGCTTTTACTTGACTTCTTACACGTGAACATCCTGAAGTGCCAAGCAGTTTATCTTTCTTTACTGGTGCTGCCACAAACAAAGCAGGAAACTGATATAGAATACCAGCTTAATGTATTTAGATCATAGCAACTAGCTTAGCCCTCAAAAATACACAAGAACATCATTACTTATGGAGGTATTTGGAATGCAGTAACTGCGCTTCCAATGAATGTTGATCTTTAACCTATTCTACAGTCTTGCACCTCGTCCATTAGATGGCAAGCGAATGTTCTGATTAGTAGTTTTATTTTTTCAACTATTTCAAGTGTGCAATATCAGTCTCCCTAAACAACTGAACATAAACCAATGCAATAAATCTACTAATAGGGCCCCAAGGTACAGTATGTGCAACATGCAAAAGTATGGATCTGCTACACCCCTCCTCTGCAGGAAAGATTTCAGGACAGAGTGCTTTGCGGTTTCTTGGTGACAAGCTGACATGCTGTATCTTTTTTTTTTCTTTTTTTTTTCTTAACTTTGAGAAAGAAAACAGATGTTGATGAGGGAGTGAGTGTTTATAGCTGCTATAACTTAAGCGATAACAGGAACAAACTTGTTTTCTGGACGTTCCAGAACATTAAATGTAATTATAAACAGATGTGAATGCGACAACTGATGCATCATTATGCACTGAGCATCCTGTAATTAACAGAATCTATAAAAATCTATGAAATGAAAGACTAATTTAACACCATCGTAGGGACAAGACGCTGTGTCTGGGGTTCTCTCTTGAGCGCAGGAGAAAACACATTAGTTTTGTGTTCTGTCAGTGAGTCAGGTACTTCAATCAAAAAAAAAAAAAAAAAAAAAAAAAGTCCACATAAAATCTATAAGTGAAGTGTAATTGTGTATCAGTAGAAAAATGTCCCTGTGATGAACAGCACTCACTCATTTGATCGAATATCACCTAACCATGAATGTTAATGATATATACCTGTAATGTGTTACACCACTTGTCACCAGGTTAGCGTACTGAGTATATTTCTGCCACATCCACACACACCAACACTGTGCTCTTATGCCTTATTTTGCATTTGCATTAAAATACAAAATTAGTTCTCTAAGAGTTTTTGGTGTGTGTGTGTGTGTGTGTGTGTGTGTGTGTGTGTGTGTGTGTTTTCCTCTTTTCCTTCATCCAGCCTCACCTTTTCTTCACCTCTCTTTTTCAGCCAGTCTTCTACTTGACTCCCTCCATTCATTGGCCTTTGGTGGACTTGTGTAGAGCGTACTTTTAATTTTTTTGCGTCCCTCTCATGTTTTACATCTGTTGGCATAATAGATTAGCCTGTTGTGACTCTAACTCAATTATTCCTGAGGGCTCTTGTGACTATCGGCCAAGCAGGAACTCATACCTGGATCAACAGCTTTCGGGTAGCCTGTAAATTGGTAGCCTCCCACCTCCCCTTCTCTTTCCTTATTGATCTCTGTCTATCACTAGCTACTTCAATATCTTCTTTTCTTTGACTCTCTTCTATTTCTCTATCTCTCTGTACTGTGGTTTCTCACTCTGGAGCAATTGAATTGTTTGTTGTTTGTTGTTGTTGTTGTTGTTCTCCAGACCTAAGGAGAAGAAGCTCATCTCTTGGTTTTTCATCCCTCCTTTCATCCAGAATGCTCCTTCGAATGCCTCATTCACGTTCGCCGTATCTCATCCATTTCTTCTGAAGTGCGTGTGTTTATGAAGTTTGGTGATGGGTTCTTGCGTGCTCTCACATTCTACCGGCTCCCGGTTCACTGTAATGACATGCAAGGTTAGGAAAATATTGGCGTATGAGATATTCATGCTAAACAAACCTGCCTTTGTGTTTCAGACCGAGCAGTTTGTGCACACTCTGAAGGACGAGCTGGTGAAGAATGCTCTCTTCGCGCTACACGCTGCGCGGCCCGGCTACATGAACAAAAGCCACATTTCCACCCGGCCCGAAACACACTTGACCCAAACTGCAACCTCGGACGTGTCCCCGAACCAAAACCAGAGCCACGAGCCAAGCGTTGTCATCTGCAACAACATGTCTGCATCTCAGACGCCCCCTAAAAACGAAGCTCGCCAGCCTCTTAAACACCAAGACCTTCCCCACCACAAGGAGTACGATGAGGAGGAATGGGCAAGTATCCACTCACTTCTCTCTCTTTTCTCTCCTATTCTCTCCCTCTCTCTCTCTTTTCTCTCCTATTCTCTCCCTCTCTCTCTCTCTTTTCTCTCCTATTCTCTCCCACTGATCTGCTCTGTGCCTCAGAGAAGGCCTTGCCTTTGTAGGATCAGGGTAAAGTGTGTTTAAGGTTTTGAGTTTAATGTTTCAGGATAAAAGAGGGAAACAGCCTGTATGAGTTTTAAGTTCACCAGCAAAAAAAAAAAAAAAAAAAATCGATGTATAGATTTTATCTCTAAGGACGCAAGAGATCGTGAGAGGAAGCATGCCTTGAGCCAAATTCTGACTTGCAGAAATGACCATGAAAATTATTCATTAAAAAAGCCTTAAACACTGAAACTTTCTGTAAGGTATAGAGGAGTGTAAAGTGCTCTTCATACACTGCAATTATGTGTTAGAATGTAGTGTTTGTTCTAATTGCACTTCCCTGTGTGTGTGTTTGTGTGTGCGCGTGCATGTACGTACTGTATTTAGCTCTCTTTGTTTGCACAAATGTCTACATTAAAACAGCAACCTGTCTCAGTCTGGACACTGTGGAGACAATTTAACAGAAAATCCAACATTATTACAGAAAAATAGAGCAAAAAAATGTTTCCTTTTAGAAAATGTGGTTCATAGTTATCTTTAGGTACATAACTAGGATTATTTTCCTAGTAAAAATAATATGCAAGTTAGTAAAAAATGTTCCACAAAGATACTAATATAAGGAGGTGTGTGTGTGTGTGTGTGTGTGTGTGTGTGTTTATTTTTTGGTGCACCTTCAGTGCCATAGCTGTGGCTAACAGCAGGAGATTAGCAGCAAAGCTAAGACAACAATCTCTAATCAATGATGAAATGACTCTTTTCAGTACAGCTCAGTAGAGGGAAAACAAGCAAAAGGAAGAAAATGGTCTCAAATAAAGGGGGAAAAACAAAGGAGGCATGTAGTTTGTTGTACTTATCGCATTGGGAAGCCTAATTACTCTTGCTGTACAAGGGCGAGAGAGATGAGCAACTGCAGAAACCACAACACAACAACAACAAAAAACCATAATGAAGCCCGGGCTGATGAGAACATGAGGATAGAAAGCAGGAAGTGCAGAGGGCAAATGGCCTCAAACGAGCTCCATTAAGGTATATGGTCCTGTGAAGCTTTTGCCAGTGCGGAGGTGGTTTACAGAGAGAAATGTGGCTTACACTTTTATTAAGCTTGTGCTTTTTAGAGCAGGCATAGTATTTCCAAGCTCAGTAGCGAATGTCAGGTTGTATATAGGATCAGCATATTCACAGACTGGAGTGCTTAAGAGAAGCCAGTCAGGGTTTTTTTTTTTTTCTCCTCTTTGATAAACAGCGAACCGATTCCACAGTGAAGAAAATGACCGACCTTGTCTACAGCCGTGGCCAAACGTTTTGAGAATGACACAAATATTAATTTTTACAAAGTCTACTGCCTCAGTTTTTATGATGGCAATTTGCATATACTCCAGAATGTTATGAAGAGTGATCAGATGAATTGCAATTAATTTCAAAGTCCCTCTTTGCCATGAAATGAACTTAATCCCAAAAAAAACATGTCCACTGCATTTCAGCCCTTCCACAAAAGGACCAGCTGACATCATGTCAGTGATTCTCTCGTTAACACAGGTGAGAGTGTTAACGAGGACAAGGCTGGAGATCACTCTGTCATGCTGATTGAGTTAGAATAACAGACTGGAAGCTTTAAAAGGAGGGTGGTGCTTGAAATTATTGTTCTTCCTCTGTTAACTATGGTTACCTGCAAGGAAACATGTGCAGCCATCACTGCTTTGCACAAAAAGGGATTCACAGGCAAGGATATTGCTGCTAGTAAGATTGCACCTAAATCAACCATTTATCGGATCATCAAGACCTTCAAGGAGAGAGGTTCAACTGTTGTGAAGAAGGCTTCAGGGCACCCAAGAAAGTCCAGCAAGCGCCAGGACCGTCTCCTAAAGTTGATTCAGCTGCGGGATCGGGGCACCACCAGTGCAGAGCTTGCTCAGGAATGGCAGCAGGCAGGTGCGAGTGCGTCTGCACGCACAGTAAGGCGAAGACTTTTGGAGGATGGCCTGGTGTCAAGAAGGGCAGCAAAGAAGCCCCTTCTCTCCAGGAAAAACATCAGGGACAGACTGCTATTCTGCAAAAAGTACAGGGATTGGACTGCTGAGGACTGGGGTAATGTCATTTTCTCTGATGAATCCCCTTTCCGATTGTTTGGGGCATCTGGAAAAAAGCTTGTCCGGAGAAGAAAAGGTGAGCGCTACCATCAGTCCTGTGTCATGCCAACAGTAAAGCATCCTGAGACCACTCATGTGTGGGGTTGCTTCTCAGCCAAGGGAGTGGGCTCACTCACAATTTTGCCTAAGAACACAGTCATGAATAAAGAATGGTACAAAAACATCCTCAGAGAGCAACTTCTCCCAACCATCCAAGAATAGTTTGGTGACGAACAATGCCTTTTCCAGCATGATAGGGCACCTTGCCACAAGGCAAAAGTGATAACGAAGTGGCTCGGAGACCAAAACATCGACATTTTTGGGTCCATGGCCAGGAAACTCCCCAGACCTTAATCCCATTGAGAATTTGTGGTCAATCCTCAAGAGGCGGGTGGACAAACAAAAACCCACAAACTCTGACAAACTCCAAGCATTGATTATGCAAGAATGGGCTGCCATCAGTCAGGATGTGGCCCAGAAGTTGATTGACAGCATGCCAGGGCGAATTGCAGAGGTCTTGAAAAAGAAGGGTCAACACTGCAAATATTGACTCTTTGCATAAACTTCATGTAATTGTCAATAAAAGCCATTGACACTTATGAAATGCTTGTGATTATACTTCAGTAACAGTTAGTAACATCTGACAAAAAGATCTAAAAACACTGAAGCAGTAGACTTTGTGAAAATTAATATTTGTGTCATTCTCAAAACTTTTGGCCACAGCTGTACAGAACCAGTATCCAAAAAAAGCCTAATCTTACCACAAAGCTTGCTATAAGTATACTTTTAGTATGGGTGGCTGTGGCTCAGGTGGTAGAGTGGGTTGTCCACTAATCGTAGGGTTGGTGGTTTGATTCCTGGCCCACATGACTCCATGTACCAAAGTGTCCTTGGGCAAGACACTGAACCCCAAGTTGCTCCCGATGGCAGGCAGATGCCTTGCATGGTAGCTTTGCTGTCATTGGTGTGTGAGTGAATGGGTGAATGAGACACAGTGTAAAGTGCTTTGTGAACCACAAAAGGTTAAAATGTGCTATATAAGTGCAGACCATTTACTATGAATACTTGTACACTCTCAAGTATACTTATCCCTTTACTGCATGGTGTTGCCATATGGCAACAATTAATTTATCTCAAAATTTTTTGATGGTAAATAATACAAAGCTACTGTTGTACCCTTGAAAAAGTTACATACAATTTTATGTTTCAAGAGAAAGAATTGAGAATTCAAGAGAAAGATTTGAAAAGATAGTTCACCCAAAATATTTTGAGTGAGTAAATCCATCCACATACTTTTTACAACTGTAATTCCTTTCTAGAAGATATTGCTTTTACATGCATAGTCTGGACAATGCAGTAATTGGAATTGTAATCTCATACATTTTGTGTTATTTCTGACTAAATAATACTTTCCACCATTGCACATTGTTGCCATCCGGCAACAATTTACCAGCTGTCAACCAAGAAGAGGATTGTGAGGCTACAGTGGCCATGGGTTCACCAAAACTCAGCAGTTGAAGACCTGGCAATGTTTTTCTAATCTTCAGCTGACCTCTAGCCTCAAATTCCTCTTCTTGGTTGACAGGACTGGACTGGAACCCGATGTGTTCTTCTGCCTGTCCACCTCAAGGTTTGACGTTGTGCATTCTGAGATGCTTTGCTGCTCACCATGGTTGTAAAGAGTGGTTATTTGAACCTGTCTGCCCATTCTCCTATGACCTCTTATCAACAAGTGTTTCCACCTCCAGAGCTGTGGCTCAATGGATGTTTCTGTGCAAAAATCTCAGGAGATCTGCAGTTTCAGAAATACTCGAACCAGCCTGACACCAAGAAGTCAAAGTCACTGTAGAGACCTTTGTATAAATGCTGCTCTGTGTATTTTTTTCTATTAACATTGTCATTATTATTTTCCGAAATGCAGCTCATAATGATGTCCATGTGTGACGCCATGTGGCTCTGACTCTCTCTCTGGCCTCTCTAGGACAGGGTGTGGGCCAGCGTGGCCAAGGGTCTGAACTGTGTCATCGCCATGGTGGATAAGCTACAGGAGCAGGACAACAACAACCAGGAGTCTGCTCCTGACCAGGCTCTCGCTGACGTCATTACCTCCCACAGTCCTGGTAAAGCACAAAACTTTCATATGGTTGATTACTGTATATAAGCTTTTTTTCCCCCCACCTTCAGATCATGTCTATTATCAGCCATTTCAGCCAAGACAATTAATCATGACAGTTTATCTGGCTATGAGACAGACAGGTAGAGTGCAAATATAGACCAGATCATTCATGTGATGAGCAGCACTCATCAAGATAAGACAAGATCACCTGCCATAATGGCTGGTACATAATTGTTTTTACCTGCCATTGACAGTTTCTACATGCATGTGGGATTCGTTTTAAGCAGTGCCCAAAACGAGAAGAAAGGACAAATGTAGCACAAGAATGTGAACACTCAACATGGTGAGCGCTTGATTATGCAGAGGTTATCTATGACCGGAGCTCAGCTCAGGCTGTTGTCTTTCATCCCTGTTATTACTGCTGCCTTCCCTCCATCTTCTGCAGCCCACTGTATCTCCCTCCCCATCCCCTGTGTATCTTAGCTCTTATTTTACTGAGAATTTTGTGAGGCAGCTGGGAATCTGAGATGTGGCTTTATGGTTTTGAGTGGATCTGCAGAAGCACTAAGGCTGAAACATGGCCATTTGTGGAAATGAAGGTGTGTGGATGTCATAAGGGCATTTAAGTGCTTTTTAATGCAGGGACCACTCTGACCCTTTTCTGTTCACGATCACATGTTCTTTCTGTCTCTCTGTCAGTCTCTCTCTCTTTGTCTCTCTGCCTGTTTGTCTCTCTCTTTCTCTCCCTCTCTCTCTCTCTCTCCCTCTCTCTCTCTCTCTATATATATATATATATATGTGTGTTTCTCTTGGTCTCTGTCTGTCTGTCTCTCTCTCTCTGTACATGAGCGAGCATGGAGGGAAGGGAATGGGTGGAGCGCTCTTTGGTGTCTTGCCAATTTCAACATTAGATCTTTTTCTTTCTTTTTCTTTAAATAAACTGTGAAGTTGTAGTTATACATGAACTGTAAATAATTGAAAGTGGGAGAGAGTGAGCGGGACAACGCCGTCTCTCCGGCACGGTGTCAGGGATGTGGAAGAGGTGCTGTTAGCGGTGGGAGAGCAGGTCAGGTGTGAGAACACCTACTCTGCCTCCTGAATGAACAAAGCAGTGGTGCTGTTCCTGAAAAAGGAAAGATTTGTCGGTGCGCTGATTGCGCTGAGTGGAATATGGTTAAAAGGAGTCATGATACACGTTTCACCTCTATCTGCCCCTGCGACGCGAGTCTTCATTTCAGACATGCCCCCGATCATTAAAAACGAAGTGATCATGAAGGAGATGGCCTGCTTCAGAAAGTTCGTCAGCTGTGTGAAAATGATCCCGCTAGGCTGCAAAAACTCGGTGGTGAAACACGTCATAAACAATCAAGATGAGACACTGAATGAGTTTCAAGTGTAAAGACAGTGAGAGCAGCTATACGGTGTTTGCGACAACTGAAAGCCAAAAAGTTGGGTTGTGCAGTCGGGGAGCGCAGAGAGAGGAGTTATGGCAGCAGCTGCACGTGGACAATCAGCAGGAGAGCAGCAGGAGCCTGGAGTGAATGACTCACAGAGCAGTGACTCTGTAAAATGTTATTGCATGTTTGACTTTATGCACTGGAAAATTCCAAAGGAAAGGAAATGAAATCTTTATTTAAGGCCTGTGACATGAAATCTTACTAGTGATTATAACATTCCTCACCTCTATAAGCAGGAGGTCAGCAGGAGGTCAGCAGAAGGTCCAGCATTCCCCACTGCCCTCTGAAGTATTTGATCCTGACACACATCCTGACAGGCAGGGAGATAAGACAGCAGGTTTATTAGCGCCTGCGTGGGGGCGAGACAGAGCTGAGACACTCTAGTAATGGCCCTGATGACATTAGCTGTCAACGGGGGAGAAATGTAATTGAGGGTAGTGAAAAGCGAGCTTTTCACTCCAGCAATAAGGTGTGATTAGAGAGGTGTTCATCAGGAGTAAGTGAACACTGCCTCTCACTGCTGTTAGGCAAGGCTGCCCTCCAGTGGTCACCTTCGGAAAGCCAACCAGGCTTAAAATTCATTTCCTGTTTTTGCAATGTTTGGTCTTCTTTATAAGCGATATGGAGGAGATCTCTAAGGAGCTAACTCCAAAGTATACTACGGTAGACAGTGTGTACGGTAGACAACATGGCATGACTGTATATTCTTACACTGTAGTGCTTCCTTGAATTTTCACTGCTGTCAGTAATTAATCATCCTGCTTTTGGCTTCAGCAAATGCATTAGCTGTGTCCTCCATGTTCATCTACAGTATCTCACAAAAGTGAGTACACCCCTCACATTTTTGTAAATATTTTATTATATCTTTTCATGGGACAACACTGAAGAAATGACACTTTGCTACAATGTAAAGTAGTGAGTGTACAGCTTGTATAACAGTGTAAATTTGCTGTCCCCTCAAAATAACTCAACACACAGCCATTAATGTCTAAACTGCTGGCAACAAAGGGGTGTACTCACTTAAGTGAAAATGAGCAAATTGGGCCCAATTAGCCATTTTCCCTCCCCGGTGTCATGTGACTCGTTAGTGTTACAAGGTCTCAGGTGTGAATGGGGAGCAGGCGTGTTAAGTTTGGTGTTATCGCTCTCACACTCTCTCATACTGGTCACTGGAAGCTCAACATGGCACCTCATGGCAAAGAACTCTCTGAAGATCTGAAAAAAAGAATTGTTGCTCTCCATAAAGATGGCCTAGGCTATAAGAAGATTGCCAACACCCTGAAACTGAGCTGCAGCACGGTGGCCAAGACCATACAGCAGTTTAACAGGACAGGTTCCACTCAGAACAGGCCTCGCCATGGTCGACCAAAGAAGTTGAGTGCACGTGCTCAGCATTATATCCAGAGGTTGGCTTTGCAGAATAGACGTATGAGTGCTGCCAGCATTGCTGAAGAGGTTGAAAGAGTGGGGGGTCAGCCTGTCAGTGCTCAGACCATATGCCGCACACTGCATCAAATTGGTCTGCATGGCTGTCATCCCAGAAGGAAGCCTCTTCTAAAGATGATGCACAAGAAAGCCCTTGCTGAAGACAAGCAGACTAAGGACATGGATTACTGGAACCATGTCCTTTGGTCTGATGAGACCAAGATAAACTTATTTGGTTCAGATGTTGGCAAGCGGGTGAGGAGTACAAAGACAAGTGTGTCTTGCCTATAGTCAAGCATGGTGGTGGGAGTGGTATGGTCTGGGGCTGCATGAGTGCTGCCGGCACTGGGGAGCTACAGTTCATTGAGGGAACCATGAATGCCAACATGTACTGTGACATACTGAAGCAGTTCCCTTCGGAAACTGGGCCGCAGGGCAGTATTCCAACATGGTAATGACCCCAAACACACCTCCAAGACAACCACTGCCTTGCTAAAGAAGCTGAGGGTAAAGGTGATGGACTGGCCAAGCATGTCTACAGACCTAAACCCTATTGAGCATCTGTGGGGCATCCTCAAACGGAAGCGCAAAGTCTCTAACATCCACCAGCTCTGTGATGTCGTCATGGAGGAGTGGAAGAGGACTCCAGTGGCAACCTGTGAAGCTCTGGTGAACTCCATGCCCAACAGGGTTAAGGCAGTGCTGGAAAATAATGGTGGCCACACAAAATATTGACACTTTGGGCCCAATTTGGACATTTTCACTTAGAGGTGTACTCACTTTTGTTGCCAGCGGTTTAGACATTAATGGCTGTGTGTTGAGTTATTTTGAGGGGACAGCAAATTTACACTGTTATACAAGCTGTACACTCACTACTTTACATTGTAGCAAAGTGTCATTTCTTCAGTGTTGTCCCATGAAAAGTTATAATAAAATATTTACAAAAATGTGAGGGGTGCACTCACTTTTGTGAGATACTGTACATCATGAACTTACTTTCTGATCACCAAAAAAAAAACTTTCTTTCTGATCACAACTTAGATACACACATTCCATGTTTGATTGCTGTTTTTTAATCTAAAGCGCATTAGCTAACTAGCTATGTGTCAAAAGGAAAATCAAACAATAAAGTTTGTTTCAGCCAGCTGTCCCCCAAACTCTCTTCGGTCCCAAGCAGTCACATGTGCTGCATGTTGGTAAACACCACCACTGCTCGTACCCATAGCCACTTTACAATTCCAAAAAACAAATGCTGGTTGGATGCTGAAAAAAAAAGTTCTGCTGTCTTGGACCTGCTGAATGACACAACTTGCACTTTTTCAACATCACCCCGAGACACCACGGCACCGGGAGTCAAACAGCCTTAAAGTCCCCATGAAATCAAATTGAAGTTTTGTGGCTTTTAGTATGAATATGTTCGCCTTAAGGTTATCTATAAGCTAGTGTGCTCCAAAACACTGACAAAATTCACATTTAGAAGATATGTGCATTCAAAATGTACAGTCTATCTCTACCACCAATATGGATCAACAGTTTTGATGACTTCATTCTGCACTTCAGCTTCTCATCTGTCCAATCAACTGTGCTCTAGAATCTGAAGTGTCCCGCCCCCAACATTATAAAAATCAACTTGCTGAAGTTGCCGTTGTTGAATGATATTGTTATTATTGGCTATTTAAAAAGGGAAGGAGCCACTCGATATGTCCTACCCTGACTTCCTGTATCAGTGGAAATTACGTCAACACATCGAATAACGCTTAGCGCTGCGTGTTTCGAATCACTACACAGGGACTTGAGGCTCAGATTGAGCAATGAGGGCGATGGCAACAACCAAGTGCCAACGCAAGCTTCCTCACTATCAACAAGAGCAGCGAGTAGTTCAAAACGTACAGGGAGATGGAGTCAGGCGCTGCACTAGATCCATGCAAAAAATAACCGATCACATTTTTTGAGTGAGCCCACTCCCTTGGCTGAGAAGCAACCCCACACATGAGTGGTCTCAGGATGCTTTACTGTTGCCATGACACAGGACTGATGATAGTGCTCACCTTTTCTTCTCCGGACAAGCTTTTTTCCAGATGCCCCAAACAATCAGCAAAGGGATTCATCAGAGAAAATGACATTACCCCAGTCCTCAGCAGTCCAATCCCTGTACTTTTTGCAGAATAGCAGTCTGTCCCTGATGTTTTTCCTGGAGAGAAGTGGCTTCTTTGCTGCCCTTCTTGACACCAGGCCATCCTCCAAAAGTCTTCGCCTTACTGTGCGTGCAGACACACTCACACCTGCCTGCTGCCATTCCTGAGCAAGCTCTGCACTGGTGGTGCCCCGATCCCGCGGCTGAATCAACTTTAGGAGACGGTCCTGGCGCTTGCTGGACTTTCTTGGGCGCCCTGAAGCCTTCTTCACAACAGTTGAACCTCTCTCCTTGAAGGTCTTGATGATCCGATAAATGGTTGATTTAGGTGCAATCTTACTAGCAGCAATATCCTTGCCTGTGAATCCCTTTTTGTGCAAAGCAATGATGGCTGCACGTGTTTCCTTGCAGGTAACCATAGTTAACAGAGGAAGAACAATAATTTCAAGCGCCACCCTCCTTTTAAAGCTTCCAGTCTGTTATTCTAACTCAATCAGCATGACAGAGTGATCTCCAGCCTTGTCCTCGTTAACACTCTCACCTGTGTTAACGAGAGAATCACTGACATGATGTCAGCTGGTCCTTTTGTGGAAGGGCTGAAATGCAGTGGACATGTTTTTTTTGGGATTAAGTTCATTTTCATGGCAAAGAGGGACTTTGAAATTAATTGCAATTCATCTGATCACTCTTCATAACATTCTGGAGTATATGCAAATTGCCATCATAAAAACTGAGGCAGCAGACTTTGTAAAAATTAATATTTGTGTCATTCTCAAAACTTTTGGCCACGGCTGTACACGTTTCATTTCAACTGAGAATTTTTTAATTCAGTTGATCTTGAAACACATAAAATGTAAATAATAACTTCATCAGCTTTGTTAGATTGTGATTATTGTGATTATTAGTCATTATCATGTAATTTTAAAATGATAAATGTGTTTTGTAAATCTCTGTGTGTGTGTGTGTGTGTGTGTGTGTGTGTGTGTGTGTGTTAGCTGCAGACTGGAGGGAGCAGCTCAGCCCCTTAGTGGTGGCGCTGAAGGACTGTGTAAACGAGGTGGCAGACAGAGCGATCAAGTCCATGAGTTTTGTTCTCCTCCAGGAGGCGGCGTGCAGCTCACCATCCGGCCTGCAGCTCCAACAGAGACGTGACACTGTATTCAGCCAAGCGGTGAGCTCCTCCTACTGGCCATCGCTTCACCTCATCCTCACGCACGTCCAATTTCAGCACACATTCCCCTGTAACCTTACTCTAGTCTTATTATATGTAGTGTTGTATAAACAATGAATAACACAAAGCTTTATTCATGCAAAAATGCTCCTATTTGTCAGTCATATCTTTAGACAGATTTGTCTACATTTAGTTTAAGCAAAGTGTGTTGATGGCATTTCTCCACAGAGCATGAAACATTGATGGATAAAGCAGTGCTATTATGGTTATGTGAGGTGCAGGTGCCAGCATTTGACTGGACCACATATGTTTCTGATTGAAATACGGTCTGAGAGTTGAAAGAGTTGAGAGTTGAGAGTTGAAAAGATCCACTTTTCCTGTGGAATAGAGATGAACTGCCAGGCAATAATCATTTGAGATCATTTGAAAATCTCCATAATGCACACCGAGCAGTAACAGTCTGTGATTATTTCACCGGCACTTTGTCCTCTGTGGGGTTTTTTTCACTTATTCCCCAACTGAAGCTCAGCCAAAGTTATAAAATTCCAAAACCGTGCCTGAAAAATGCCATGAGCAGCACTTCCCCGTATTAGGTAACACGTATTAGTTTCTAATACGCCCAGGGGAGGTTAAAAATTTTTTATAAATAAGTTATTTTAATGGGACCTTCCCTTTTTCAGTGCCTGAGGTCAGTGCTCATTGACTTATTGACACAATACACTGTACACACACGTGTGTGTTTTCTCTACGGTCTCACACGGCTTGTTTCAGCTCAGCCTTTCAAAAGTATGTATTTTGAGCAACAGCCATAATAAAATCAAGGATGACATCCAGCTGAGTAAATATTTAAACATCGCAGCACAGTAGTTCACCTGCCTGTTACACTGTCTGTGTTTCCACAGCTGGCTGCACTAGCCTGTGGTTTTCTCATGCAGTTGTACTCTGGAATAGAGGACAAGGGCTTCATCAGACAACTGCACACAGTGGGAGTGGTGGCCCAGTTCGAGAGCCTGCTCAGCACATACAGTGAGTACATACAGTAAATCACACACGCTTATGGTCAAAAGCCCAGCACCACACTCACAACTTTTGCAACACTTTTTATTCGTCTCTCAAACCGAGTTAACACTGGGCTTGTTGTGTCAGCAGGAAGCGAGGGGTGTGGCATAAATGAAAGAGCATGGACACCAGATTTTTTTTATGTAAATTGCAAAATATAGGAAAAGAAGCTTGTTGCTGGAGAAACAATCAGGGAAACACTAAAATAATAGCAAAAGATTGCTAGCTGAGAATTTTTAAAGTAGCTTCCCTATTCCAAACAAAGGAAAAGTATAATATCTTCCCTTTCTCCCTACCTCATCTGCTCTTGTCTGCCCTAGTCCATGTTGATTGTTGATCACCGGACCCTCGCATGCACCTTGAGCTTGATTTTAGATTACGTCTTTGTACTCTTTGTTACAGTGGATATAAAATGTCTACACACCCCTGTTCAAATGGCAGGTTTTTGTGATGTAAAAAAAATGAAACGAATTCCTTTTCATCTTCAGTTTACTAGCAGACACCAGGTTTTGCACTAAAATCGACTGGTATTTGTAGCTATTCATGATTCCCTCCACCCTGATAAAAGCCCCCCCTAAACATACCTTTTGGAATTGGCCTCAACAGACCATAACACATTTTGCCACATGGTTTGGGGTGATTTAGTTGAGCTTGGATGTTTTGTGTGAGAAAGGGCTTCCCTCTAGCCACCCTACCCCATAGCCCAGAGCTGTGAAGAATATGAGAGATTGTTGTCATATGTAGAGAGTGTACTTGTCAGATATTCCTGCAGCTCATTTAATGTTACCGTAGGTCTCTTGGCAGCCTCCCTGGTCAGTTTTTGTCTTGTCCTTTTATAAATTTAGGAGGGACGTCCAGTTCTTGGTGATGTCACCGTGGTGCTCCATTTTCTCTATTTGTTGATGATGATTGGTGTTCCGTGGTACATCTAATGTTTTGGAAATTCTTCGATACTCCTCTTTTGATTGATTCGACAAGTGAGATGCCATACATGCTTTGTAAACTCTTTGTGGACCATGGCTTCAGCAGTCAGATGAAACCAAGAAAATGTGAGGAAAATCCTACAGAATCACCTGGTCTTTATTTGGGGTTAATCAGAATAATTTCATTGATGACAGCTGAATGATAATTACTTTTGAACATGAGATTGAATGTGATTGGTTCATTCTGAACACAGCCACATCCCCAGTTATAAAAGAGTGTGTACACTTTTGCAACCAGGTTATTGTACGTTTTTTTTGTTTTGTTTTGTTTTTCCCATTTTTCCCTGAAATGTTTGATTCTTTTTCACTTAATTTTATACATTATAATTTCACATTGAGGGTAGGAGAATTTCTGGCATGATTTATCTTAGTTTTATTTTTTTTTTTAACATAACATAAACCTGCCAGTTTAACAGGGGTGTGTAGACTTTTTATATGCACTGTACGATCAATAAAGCTCTGCATACCCCAAAGAATATATCCCAAAATAAATAGCACTCATTTCTACTGTTTTCAAGCAGCTATAAAGGGTACAATTATCCATTATTATGGATCTTCAACATGACGCCTTCGTATCCCACTCCGGTCGCCAGTTATCACAGAACCAGTAGCCTACTTGTCACTACATGTTCATAACCTAAAGCACTTCATTTTGTTCATTCTGAGATGAAAGTCTACAATCCCTCAAGCCACCAAGATTTAAGTTGAAAGAGACAAAGGTTTAAGTTGAAAGAGACAAAGGCTCTTGTAGATTTGAGTCTGAATCAATAGCCATCAATTTCCTGCTCACAGGGAGCTGACTATAAAATGATGACTGTATCTAATAGACTACCATGCCATGTTTTTTATGTGATTGTAAAATTGGCCAGATGGCCCTTTTTAAATAATAATAATAATACTAATAATAATAATAATAATGATAATAATAATGATAATAATGATAAATGTGTGTAGTGCCTTTCTTATACACAAGCTTGTTTTATAATTTTGGAAAAAGAAACACACAAAGGCATAAAATATTGCCAAAGCAAGGAAACAGTTAGCCAAATTATTCAAAAATTCCAGTGACGCACTTGATCACAGTCTCACTTTGTGGCCTTCACTGCTCTGAAGGCCTCGGAGCCTCACAAGCACTTCTGTAATTCCAGCCAATTCAAACATCTTGCTGCCCACCTCCTCTCCCTCTCTCTATCTCATGAGCACAATAACTCTCAGTTCTTAAAAACCTTTATTTACTTCCTATCAAGACTTGCTTAGATTAAAAGATTTGCTTCCTCATTTCCAAAGCACTCCATGTTATCTTACGGCTCCCTCTTATCTCTCTGACCTCCTTTCCTAAATAAGATCCATCCTCCTCTGGTGGTCTCAGACCCCGTCTTCCCTTCTGTCCACTGCTGGATCTCAGACCTTCCAGTCATTTAGCACCCGGGCTCTGGAATTTCCCACACAATTTTTGTACACAATTTTTAT